>AJFK01000981.1:0-89719 GCA_000467715.1 Hysterium pulicare CBS 123377
ACCAAACCAATGAGCTAACCGAACGAGAAGTCAAAGAAATACCGTTGCATCATGCATTGACAACTACCATAAATGAGAGCTTGAATATAATCACCGTTTACGCGTGGTTGAGCTTTGCAAAACTCTTCCTCGAGAGTCCAGCTTAGAAAGAATTCTTTGATGGATGAAGGCGGTGCCGAAGGGCAGAATAGCATGACTAAGCCCGGATGCGAGGAGCTCCCGAAATTTTAGCTGATCGCATGCGACTTTGCATACCTGAAATGCATCCTCCCGTGTCCAATTGATGCCGCCGCCGCGCCTCTCGCTACCTCTGCGGCCATCTAATTCTGCATGGAGAACGTTCCAAGCCCGTCGAGTCCACGACGACGGTGGGCCCTTTCATCCCCAAGCTCGAGCTTCGCTGCGACGCCGCCGGGGAGGTGATGTTCAGTCTGATACTCGCAATCCGGGTCCACGCATTCGCCAAGTACCAACTGTCAGTATCTTGGTCGGTTACATCGATGTTCGCAAATGTTCACTGACATTTCTCTAGGACTCACAAGAATTTAGAAACGGCTCGCAGGATCCAAGTTGCGGCCCTCGTATAACATACGTAAAACGGGACAATAGCCAAGACCCACGGACAGAGGGTCGAGGATTGAACGTGGTTAGAGCCCGCATAAACTCGCAGAATCTTGAAGGCGTTTCCAAAGAACCGAATATTCATGCCCATATTAGAAACCAGGTTCGGGACCAGAATACCGATGACAAATCTTGGAGCCGAAGGCGAAGGAGCATAAACAAACCATCAGAAGGGCGGGGAATCGAAACCAGCACGGCCCCCATTGATGTCTCTAGGCATGACTCCAAGGAAGCATCTGGTAATGAACCATCACAAGACGAAGAACACAAGCTCGCTCACTCTTCGGAATCCCGTATTGCTGGCTCATCACAGCCCTCGAAAGGGGTAGAGCCCGATACAGAGACAGGGAAGCATGGCAAGAATGGAAAGCTGGTTGCAGAAAAGGCGAATTACCAGTCAAGACCTGTTCATGCAGAGATAGCTGCAAATCAGCAGAGGTTGCTAAGCCGATATGGAGAGCAGAAGCATTCCCCAACGCGTCCGGACATGAAAAAATCTCGCTCTCTGAATGAGCATGAAACAGAGTCCGCTGACAGAAAGAACGAAAATACCACTGATGAAACATCAACTCTTAATAATACCCAACCCATCCCTCAGATCCAGGAGCAGAAACCGCATGCACCTCGGACTCAAAAACACAAATCACAAGCAAGGAATGAGTCTTCTGTGCAAAGTTCCATTCTCAAAGCTGTCCAAAATGACAGCTCCCGATCCCTACTTGAGGAACTATTTCCAGAGGCCAAAAAAAAGGAGCTTCCATCAGTAACACCCACACGTACTGTTCCACGATTATACCTCCCCAGAGATGCTCCCAACGAACCCCCACGCCAACGCACTACAAAGCAATCAGCGCAAGAACACATTCGGAAGCGCATGAGCGAAGCTCTCCACTCCCGCGGCGAAGAAGTAACTGCGCTCATGCTTCATCAGTGTAGCACAGAGCTCATAGAGACGGATTTCCGCCGTTTGATCCCAAAAGGGAAGCACATCGAGACATGGGTCCGAGATGGCGAATTCCACAGCATAATCCCCGGTCGCGATCCCATCTCACTAGAAAGACAACCTTTCTACTATCTCCTATTCAAGACGCTATCCGCCGCCGTCGCCTACCAACAAAACGCCGCCCGTCTGCACAAGCTCGCAAAACTGCACGCACCGGGCGACGCTTTCTCCGCCGTCCCACCGGCTCCGGGCCTCCTGGAAGATGGAGAGGACTTGCACGCAGCGATCCACAGCTACACGCTTGTGCCGCCGACGCTCAATCTCCGCCTAATCATGGTTTATCAACCCTACAAAGAGAGCCTTCGTGCACTGATTTCCCAAGGCGGCTATAGACCCATCGTATCCGACTCCGGCGAAAGAGGCCACAAGGTCCTTCTCTACAACAGCGAAGGCCTCGAGCCGAGTCCCGCGAAACTCTATTCCATCTTCTACGGCGCCGGCATGAAGCGCGGTTCGCAATGGGGCATTCGCGGTGGTCTGCGCGGTTTATCTCGTCTTAAGGATCTTGTGGACGTGGCGAAGCTCTCTAGGAATATCAATAATAACTCTGCCGATCCTGATGAGCTCGACGCTGCTACGCCTCACACAGAGCAGCCAAATGCCGGTCATCAGCTCACCAGTGATGAAGAGGAACGAGAGATTCAAAGACGTACTAAGGTGGTCTTGCGCAAGCTGTACAATCGCTGGATCATTGAGTTCGAAGACGAGAGTTCGGCGAGGAGGTTTGCGAGGGCTTGGCATAGACGGTCTTTGGCCGATGTGGAGGACTATAGGGATGTGGAGAGTGAGAAGGTTTTTAATGCTGAGTATTTGTGGTAAAAGTCGGGTTGGGGATTTGAGGGAGTGGAACATATGAGAGGGTCAAGATTTAAGGGATGGTTTGTATGTATGGATATGTAGATAATTGTATTTAGTACTGTATTTTCGACTTTAGGTCTTACTTAAGATGTTCATAGCCATATAGCAGGCAATTGTCAACTTCAAACTATTCTGCGCTCACGGGGTGTTCGGGACGAAAACTAATCAACGATGAGATATATTCTACACATGTATTCAAGAAGATCTTCCAAAAGAGATAGACCTCCTCGGACTTTCAGGGAAAAAAGAACCCCTCAGAATGCAACTCACGCTTCAACGCGACAAACGAGACCAAATCAATTGCAACGAGAACCAAAAACATTCAAACCCTCGGTCGAAACAGAAAGATTGATGCCCCAAAAATCCAACCTACTCACACACACTACTCTCTCATTACTCCTGAATATCCCCAATCTCATGATTCCCAAACTCATTGATGTCCTCCTGCTCCCCAAACATCCTATTCAACTCCTTACAAGCAACCATATACTGCTCCCTACTCCCAGGGCTCTCCCTCAACGGATTCGGCGCCTTGTCCCATCCATGAGGCACGCCGGGAATCATATGATAAGACAGATTCTTACCCATCTCGGTTCTAAGCTTGTCTCTGAATCGCTCGCCCTCTGCTAATAACATATCCCACTCGCACGTGAACAAGACGATGTCGTCGGGCAGCGCTGCCAGCATGTGCGAAGGCGCCACGCCGGGCGAGAGCCATGGATTCGATTTATCGAGCGTGGGCGGTTGGAGGTAGGAGTCGTCGAAGAGTTCGGTAAAGATGGCGGGGAGTTCTTGGTCGGTTCTTGTGCAGGTTTGTCGGCGCTGAGCTCGTGTTTGCGTGTAATCCAGGCTAGGGTAGAAGGCCACGATGCCGCGGATCTTGATCTCGACGCCTTCGGTTGTTACTGAGACGGCGGCGCCATCTTTCATTGTTGATACGAGGGACAGGGTTGACATTTGGTTGTTGTGTAGAGCCTGGAGTGCTGAACGTGGGTTCAGTAGGTTTGAATTTGTGTTTGTGCTCGTGCTGGTGTTTGTAGTTGACGAGGACGCATTCGGGTTATTCCTTGCTTTCGGCGGGACGAGTGAGTTCGGATCCTGTCTGGTAACTGGGGTGTTGGGACGATATTGTGAGTTCTCTTGCAATAGTTCGCCTTGAAGGCAGAGCGGAACGGTGAAGGACATGTTTCCTCCGGATGAGAAACCAGATACGGCGAATCGGTCAGGATCGAGCATCAGTTCGTGGGCATGTCGTGCCAGGTAGAGGATTGCGTCTGCGCCATCTTCTACGGCTGTAGGAAAGGGGTGTTCGGGTGCCAATCTGTAATCCACACCTACGACCACCGCTCCACATTGATTCACTACCGTGCCTGCCCATCTAGCGTCGTCATGCGCGGTTCCCAGTGTGAAGCCACCTCCGTGGAAGTTTATGACCACAGGATACTTCTTCCCTTTCAGCTTCTTCCGCGCATTATAGTCTTTCGGGACATAAAAGTGTAGTTTGAACGACCCTTTACGGGGTGATATGGTCGCTTTAACGGTCCGGTGGAAGGCAGGGTGGGGAGGTAATGGGCGTGCCAATCGATGCAGCATCATGCCTATTCCCATGAGGACGCGCCAGAATTGCGCCTGGATGTGAAGCACCCATCTTGGTCGGCCGGTGGACATGATGGAGAATCTTTGCCGTCTCTTTAGATTCGGAAAAGAATTGACCAAAAGGTTAGGCTTTTTGCCCTGAGACAAACCGAGTAAGAGAACAGCGAGGCAAGAAGGAGCAAAAGGTTCCTACGCTGTCGTGAAGTCAATGAGGTGAAGGAGATATGAATTACGGCGTGACGTGAAGGAGGGGATGACCGTCTTGCAAGATTGGTCGCAATCTCTAGCTCCCGTTCAAGCAGGAGGCTGCTTTTTGGCGTGCCAGGGGGCAAATCACGTAGATGACGTAGCTCTCCCGGACCCGCAATCGATAGCCTCATCACCTCCAACAACAGGCAATTGACACCCTAAAACCTGGCAATTGATCCCTGCTGCGACCTTTCACGTCTCGAAACAATTCTTTGTTTAGTCAATGCTATTGGTTGCGCGAGGCTGAATTCACCCACGAAGTCGAATTCAACAGGTGAATGATGCACACATGAATTCATATGCTCTTCATGCCCGCCTATCAGACTATCTGAATAATCAAAGCAGTCAAGAAACCGTGCCGATAAACTGTACAAAGACAAGGTCCATAACCCGCTGATCATCCATCATGGAGACAAGATGATGCATAAACACAAAGCAGTCCGCAAAAACCGGCAAGGCTGCTCAAGTCCTCAGAAAGCGCCGACGCTCCCCTATTGATGCTGCCCCAGTATCCGTACCCATGATAATGCTAATATTCCGACAGACCGTCGATGAAACCGTAGGTATCGAATGCCATATTACAACGCCAAAAGAACTCGTGAAAGTTCAGCAGTACGCCCGAATAGAATCCAAGAAAATCATGTCATAGGTAATAAGCCGATTTAGACAAATTCGTAGTCGTCTTCTTCAATAGCAACCGACTTCCTAGCGGCTTTGCCAGATGGTCCACCAGTAACGGATTCACCATCGGAATCCAAGACCTCGTATTCGTTCTTGATCAGATTGTCGGTCTCGCGAACTTCAAATCGTTCGATGGCCTTGGCAAGAGCAAGTCCAAGAATCTGGCTTCCGTGGCTGGGACCCCGAGCAGCATCATACGAGTAGGTAATCTCAGCATCAGGTGCAGGAGCTGCAGATGGCTCCTCGATTTCCTCATCAGCCGAAGAGTCGCCACTGGCAGAGGCAATGTCGTTCTTGACGGCTGTGCGAGCCTTCTGTCGAGGATCACCGAAGCTGTTAATCCTGCGACTGAAGTTAGTTCCTGTTTTGTGAGAAGATCGAGATCTGTGTACTGACTTTGGAGTCGGGATTAGGCGTGCAGGGCGAGGCCGGTTGTCCTCTACCCTTCGGCCTGGGCCGTAGGAAAGGCCATGGGCCCACTTGACTCTCTGTTCCTTGTCTCGCTGGAACTCTTTGGCGCCGCTGCGGAGATCGTTGGTCGAGAAAGTCTGTTCAGAAGGCATGATACTCTGGGAGACGTGTGTGCTACGTGGAGGGGTTTTGTTGGTAGGTCGCTGTTGATAGGAGCTTAGGTCCGAAGGTGACTAGGTTCGGTAGTATTGTAATGATGAAAGAATGTGTAGTCGAGGAGAGAATGGAAGGTGAAGGTGCTACAGGAGGTACTAATAGACGCGGAAATGAGAAGGTGTGAGTGGGTGTCTTGAAGATGACTCTAACAAAAAGGGCGCTGAGGTGAGTCAAGAGATGATACCAAAGGGAAGTGAGTGGCTATGCAGTGGAAGGAGCTTATGATTCAACGTGTGATTTGTAGAGTAATAGTCAACAGAAGCAGAGCAGGCTGCTTTATCAGTAGTAGAGAGGCTGTCATTGTTCCCCGCGCGCGTCTTTGTTGTCCTCTTAAAGAGGGCGTTGCTGATAAGGGAGATTGAGGCACGGGACCCCGACATCCGCCGAGGTCATAGCAGGCCCCAAGGTGTTGGAGGTTAGGGCCAGGTTTGGCGTACGTCGTCCCGTTGATGATGACATCCGGTCATGCATCCAGGAACTGGAACGTGGACCTGGAGGCTGAGGCTGTGTCAGCAGGAGCCGAGTCGTGCATCATCGTCAGTGATTCTTGGAGTTGGCGAGAAGACGAACGCAGCCTGCCTGATCCATGTGAATCATCGGGAGTGTGCAGCTGTCCCCGCAATCAAGCTCCCCGCCAAAACCATCAAGGTATCGAAGCTGCTACACGCGTTGTTCAAACAACATGCGGCATTTTTCGGAACCTATGCTTGGGGGTGCTATATCTTATTGTCACGATGCGAAGATAACGATCCCGATTCGATCGAGAAAGCACAATATTTGGGCGCCTATTCCGCCATCCAATCTCGGCCTTAACAATACAGTGCAGTCACTCCGGATGACCAAGGCACGACATCCGAACTAAGCCTTGGAGCTGTCCCAATAACAAGCGCCACCTGTGCCACCGTCCCAGAAATTTCGGTCTATTCTTAGTCATGCTCCTTTGGGAAACGATGATAGGCTTTGGTTCCGAAACTGGGTATTGTAGGCATCGGAACTCGCCTTTGAGCCTTCCGGGTCTGACAGGCTGTATCAGTTCTCTGAGCATCTGAGATCGTGACGAAGGCTGCGATAAGAAACAAGCTGGAGGAGGACTTACGCAAAGCAGGTTGGGAGTCCGTTCAGGATCTCGAGGACCTTCAGCTCTCCTCCTCTTCCTCTTCCTCTTCGTCCTCGTCGCTATCCGACTCTGCAGCTTCGCTTGGAAGCACATCCGGGAACCATCCATACGTAGCCAAATCAACGCTGTACTCTCCCATACTCCCTTGCTCCACGTGGACTCCTTCAGCTCTAAGAGCGGCTGCTTGGCGACTAGCACCTGACGGACCTCTTTTATTTCCGTCAACAAAGAAAACTGCTCCAAGACAAAGAATGAAAGCGTCATACCTGGGACTGATACCGCCTCTAGCGTTTATCACGCGCTGCCATGGTACATTGCCACTGTGCCACTCTGAACTCGGCTTGCTCGGATCGCTGCTGGGGGAGGGGAGATGTTTGAGGCAGACGCCGACCTGCCTTGAACGTTGTCAAAATCTAGTCACTTGCTGCAAACAACTGAATCCAACTTGAATTACCTTGGACATTCCGCTGAAAATGATACTCAGTTAGCGAAGCATTTCTCGTGACTCTTCTATTGGTATCTGCCTACGCTTGCCGAGTAATTTCGCGATATGCCCATACGAAGTGACTCTTCCGTGAGGTATTTCCTGTATAGCCTCATACACAGCCGTAAACCATGCCCAAGCCTCCTCCGATCGTTCGTGTGGCGCTTTCCCTCGACGCGACATTATCCCCAATGAAATTAGCTTGGTTGAGGAACAGTAACATAGGAGATCGGCTTCGTGATGTAAGTCAAACGCGAGATACGCAATCCGACGGGCTATCACGTGGTGATAACCACTCCGTAAATTGCCAAGACTAAACTTTCCACCAAACTTTACATTTTCAACCAAACATCTCACAGAACTCCAACAATGTCTCTCGCCGATTACCTAGCAAAGAACTATCTAACCGCCGACTCACCCGCCGACAAGAAGAGCAAAAAGCGGAAAAGAAAACATGCGAAGAACGAAGGCCTCATAATAGCAGAAGATGACATCTCAGGCTGGAACACCAACGCCTTAGACCAAGACGACGATGACGCTCCCATGATAGGTACAACCTCCCTTCTCCCTCCCGTCCCCCCCCCCTTTTCATTCAAACTATACAGCTTAACTGACTGCCTCTACCCTCCAGTCGGCTCCACAACCGAAACCCGCAAACCCAAAAAGAAATCCTCCACAACAACGACACCATGGAAAACCTTCGGCGCAGCCGCCCCCTCCACATCCGCTCAGATCGCCCTCGACGCCGAAAAAGCTGCCGCGGACGCAATCATAGCCTCGACGGCCGCTGATCGCGCTCAAGCCGCCCAAGACGAAGACGAAGCACCCGAAATGCTCGATACAGAGAATGTCCTTCAGATGGAGTCAGGTGCGCACGCGGGGCTACAGACGGCCGCGCAGGTCGAAGCGGCAGTGAAGAAGCGACGAGAGGAGGAGAAGAAGAAGGCGGCGGAGGTGGCGAAGGAGCATGGTGGTGGTGGAGGAGGTTTAGCCGGCGAAACCATCTATCGAGATGCGAGCGGACGGATCATCAACGTAGCGATGAAGCGCGCAGAAGCGCGCAAAAAAGCCGAAGAAGCGGAAAAGAAAAAACTGGAGAAAGAGCGAGCGGCTAGAGGCGACGTCCAGCGCCTCGAAGCCGCAAACCGCCAAAAGGCCCTCAAAGATGCTAAATACATGACGGTGGCGCGCTACGCTTCCGACGAGGCCCTGAACGAGGAATTGAAGGAGCAGGATCGCTGGAATGATCCCGCGGCCGGGTTCCTGGTCACGAAGAAGGCGGGCAGAAGCGCGACGGGGAAGCCGTTATTCAAAGGTGCCGCGCCCCCGAATCGGTATGCTATTCGGCCGGGCTATAGATGGGATGGGGTGGATCGGGGGAATGGGTTTGAGAGTGAGTGGTTTAAGGCGAGGAATCGGAGGGGGAATAAGGAGGCGTTGGAGTATGCTTGGCAGATGGATGAGTAGAGTCTGGTCGATGGGGTTCGAAGGCTAGGTCTGTTTGTGTGGAATTGCATAGCGCTTGGCGTTCTTCGGGTCATATTCAAAAACGTGTCAGATGGTGTGTTTGGGCCGAGCAGTAGGTGCTGAGGCTGTTACTTCAAGGGGAGGGGCGACAGGAATATATGAGAGGTATATTAGTGAATGATTTCTAAAATCTATGGTTCAGACGATAGGGTCATAATAATATTCATTGGCAGAATGCATCTTTTTCATTTTGGTATATTGTGTTACAATTCTATCTGTATTTTTCGGCTACCCTCTATGAGGTTAAGAGCAACCTCGAATGATCTGTACAGTATATTCTGGATGTGGTTCCAGTAACAGCTCGCACCGTCCTAATCAGCCATGTAGAAAACCATCTCCATAAACGCCTTGCCGTGACGAGGTGCATGATAGAAAACATGCTTTTCCCATGTCTCCTAGCATAGGTCGCAGAACATGAACAAACGTCCATGAAAGAAGAGAGGAGATACAGAGCAAACATGCAGAATGGGGAAAGCAGGATGGCTCGAATTATAATCAAACAGAAGGTAGAAAGCAGGATGTCTCGAAGCACAATCAGGCAGGTGTAAGTGCAACCTTGGTTCCATTGCCCGAGCACAGAGTGAGCGTCAAATTCTCCTCCCACGGGCCAGGATCTCTAGACTCAATGGTTTGAAACTCTTGCACAATCCGGACAAGAACGTAGCTAGCCTCTGTCAAGGCGTACTGCTGTCCTAGGCAGATCCTAGGTCCGCCGTTGAAGGGAAGGTACTCCCACCCTCCCATTCGAAGCTTCTCCCAGCGTTCGGGCTTGTATTCCTCGGCATCGAGGCCATAAAAGTCCGGTCGACGGTGCATGGTGTAGACGCTATAGGCCACCATGGTGCCTTTTGGAACGAAGACGGGGGACTTGCCATCAGGCCCGCCACCGGTGGGAAGGCAGGTGTCGCGCATTGCAAGGCGGGCGTTGTTGGGGACGAGAGGATGCATGCGTAGAGCTGTGAGTGGAATCAGTATTCGTCATAGAGCAGGCCAGCATTTTGGAGTTTTGTGAGACAAAAAGTTCGACGCTGGTGGACTTACACTCATTCAAGCAATACTTGACATATTTCAAATTCCTCAATTGTTCATATGTCGGTGTCTTGCCCTTCAGCTGGGCCACTTCTCCCCTCAATTTGGCATAGACCTCCGGACGCTTCGCAATCTCAAAGAACATGTTGCTGAGCAGACCAGCGGTGGTATCCCGGCCTGCAAGCAGAACGTTCAACAATTCGTCTCGTATTCTCTTCTTGTCGTTGGTCGATTTCGCAAGCTCATGCAAGAACACATACTGTTTTTCCTCCATAGCGCCAGTTTTCTCAACGTCATGAGCCTCACGATAGTGAATTGCTGCATCGACATATTTGTCGACATATTCGTGGCAGATGCGTCTTGCTTCCCTGCTCTTCCTGTCTCGCTTTAGGAACGAAAGACTGCCTAGTCTAGAACGTGCCATAATATCTGCCTGTGCATCTGCGAAAGCTTCAGCGAATGCATCGTCATCGTTATAAGTACCCTGAGTGCCCTCGACAAACTTTCGCAGCGAATGGGTCGAGTGGCCAAACAGGAATTCCGTCGCTGAGTCAATCGTCATTCGGAAGAACAGCTCTTGCATGTCTACAGTGGATCCATCTCTCGGGATAGCTTTGAAGAACCACTTAAGATGGCGCTCAAAGGCTCTAATATCAGCCACTTGTTCCTTTGCAAAGTTTGGCCGGAGCATGTGGCGAGAATTCGCCCAACGTTCGCCGTCCGTAGTGAAAAGGCCATACCCAAGGAGTGGGCCAAAGGAGTGCTGGCGGTTTTTGCCGACGCTGTAATCCTTGAACTTGATTGAGAGAATGGTTTTGATGTTCTCCGGTTCTATAGTGAGGATGAGCGGTAAGGTGAAGAGTCGAGAAGCTATAGTTGTACCATGGCGGTTGAAGCGGTTTTGACTAGTGATGAGCACTTGCCTTGCTGCGTTACGTTTGAAGTTTTCGCGCATGAGATCTAGTGCGAAGAAGGGATCTTTGTAGGGTAAGCGGGCTCGAAGCGGTTTGCAGCCATTCTCACGAATGAAGCGGCGGCGAGTGAGGTAGAGTGCCATGCGGTTGTAGACGACATAGGTGATGAAAATGCCAACCGCCAAGTACAGAAGCATTGGCGGCGCTGGCTGCTCTGTCTGTATGACGGACATTCTGGAGGCTGACGTCCAGCCCAGGGCTCTGAAGAGAGAAGGGCAGTTGGTGTAAGGCTTCGGGTGGTGGACGAAGGCGATATGTTTTCGAATGAAAGTAGAGTGAAAGACTAGGGTGTCACGAGCTCCAGAAAACGTGTATGTAATGAAGGCGACGAGCTTAGATAAAACGGATTGGGGCCCGAAAACGTGCTCCCGTCTACCTAAGAGGAAGGAGCGGGTGGGAGCTAGTCGGGCACGTCGGGCAGATGTGGACCCGGTGAGAGTATACAGAAGTCCTTCACAGCATCTCCGTTGAGTCGAAAGGTTACTCTTTGAACATGCAAATACAATGAAAGTGAGACAGTGGCCAGCAAGCAAGAACCGAGCTTGTTCTTACGGCTACCAAAGGCGGGGAATGCAGCGACAACCAGGCCTTTGATGAAAGAAAAATCAGACGTGTGAGAAGAAGGGAAGTCTCTGGACGTGGAGGTATAGTTACGCAGATCAGACTACTATTTATTAATCCATGGCCGTTGTTCCCGCCGAGCAGCGCCCTGGTCAATCATGATGGTGTAGCAGCCGTTGAGATTTGAATCTCGGCGATGCCGGACAGGCATCAAAGCAAGCCTAAAACTGCCCTCATCAAACACCACAAAGGGAAGGTAAGCGCGTAAAATATTCTCTTATAGGCTTCCTTCCATTACCTAGCTATGTCCTGCGTTTCGAGTCCAGATGATCGCTTTCAATCATGATTGGGGTTCAGCGCAGAACCGAAGGAACGGGGTCGGAGGATTCATATCAAATGCCGTACCTAACCTATTCTAGTTCGTGCAACTAGTCGTCACATCGGCATAGCATCTGCATCCAGGCTGTCATCTTGTAAATCTGTATTGCATTTATACATGGCCCAACCGAGCGGAAAGGCTAAAGAGAGTGGACGCTTGGATGCAGTCTTCATCCATTGAGAACTGCTAATTGAAAGGTTATCTCAAAGCTGACGCCAGCAGGATTGATCATGGCCGATCGTTAATTCTGTTGTCCAGATCAAGCCACGACCAGACGTTGGTGCTGTAGAACAGTATCTGCTTCCAACTCACTTCCATCCACGATAACCATTGTCCAAGGAGAACAAGCTTTTCGGCCCCCATAGTTGACTCTCAGCCGCACCTGTTCATTTTGCCACCTAGTCAGGTATACTTCGAGTTCGGATATAAAAATGCCATTTTCTTACTCTATAATCCGGATATGCCGATGCACTTCAGCTTGTGGAAGAAACATCAGGTCGAACTGCTCTTTGTGTTGCCGATGCTAGGTGGCGATTTGTGTGGAATCGGCGAAAGGCTGTCAGACAGGGCTTGCTTTGCGAGCGGTATCTCGCGTGCTCCCCAAAGGACATGGTTTCTTTCATGCATTCTCTTCTTGGCATTGGAAACAGAGTCTCGATGCATGAAAAGTTCTGGCGTGAGCCCTCCGGAATGGAAGATGCGTTGACGAGCCAGCGTAACCGAGTCGCGGTGACCTCTGAACTTCATTTCAGACTCGTCCATATTAGACAACCGACGAACCGAAGGCGGCTTTCGTGCTCGTCTACTTGCTCCAATTAGACGACTTGGTGGTCTTCCACCCTCAGGATCCGGCACAGCAAGGAAGTTTCGTTGGTCGGGAGAGGGGTCTTCGTCCGTGTCCGTATCCGTGGCCTTGTCCATAGACGGGATATGTTGCGTTTCTGGAGCACTTTTGATACTAGAAGGGCGTGAGGGATGCCGTGAAGGACCTGTACTCGGCCTTTCACTATTTGGGGGAGCGATTATGAGCATATCCTCGTCATCAACGGTGCAGTCATAATGAGGCAAGGAATTGTGAGGGTTGTCTGAAAAGACCAGAATCTCGGTCTTGAAATGCCGAGATCCACTACTTCCATCTCTTGAGTGGCCTTCACCCCAGGACCACTCGCTCAACTTGCTATTAACACGCTCTAGGCCCGCGGGCGCAGAAGACCCAGGTGCTTGCAAAGCATCGCTAGCGGAGGATCTACGGCGATGGTGATGGAAAGGGTTATCATCTGCCGGCACGTCATCCCAGACTACCTCATATACACCGCTGCGAGATTCGACAACCTGTACTGTAGGTGTTGCTAAATCAGGTCCAAATGCCTCCGAAGCCGAACCATCATCAGTTCGCCATAAAGGTACAATTGCAACGACATGGACGTCGGTATGAGTAAGTGCAGTATCTGCGATAGTGCTTTTCGTTGCAGGGCCTGGCAGTGATGGCTTTCTGGCAGGTAATTTACCGGTAAGCTTTCGTGTTCCGTCGTATTCTGCTGTCCACGCCTTGAGTGGAGGCAAAGAAAGTTGTTTTTTGAGAGTTGGGGTTTCAAAGTCCACTGTCTTTACTCGACGAAGTATTCGATTTCCTCTGAGGCTTTCTCCTTCTGCCTCTGGTTCATCGGGCGGTGTAGAAGGCGCCGTTATCGATTTCTTCATGCAAGGCTTCAACGGAAAAAAGCCATTCGCATTTGAGCTACTCCTTCGTGTCTGGCTACGTTGAGGTTGTGGAGAGGGTTCACCATCAGAGTAGTCCAACACAGTGGCGGGAAACCAAGTGAAGCGTGGGGAACCTGGGCTGGCCGCGTCTTTCTTTTGGAATAGGCCTGGTGCGGTGCTGACACGTCGAACTCTCCAGGGTCTGACCCAAGGCGTTCCTGTTGGAGTCGTTTGAAGTCGAAGTTGTTTCTGTAGCATTATCGAGTCCCTCTTTCGGCCCTTGCATTGTGTGGTCGTTTGCAGTTCCGAGTTACTTGCGCGACGTTTCAAGGCTAATGCGACTCCACCTAGGCTCGCCGATTGCGGTTCAGTTATATCCCCCGAATTATAGGCGGTCCTTTGGTGCTCGGATTCGTCGTCATCTCCGAGATGGAGGTCTGGAAAGAACGCTTCACTTTCTGCCTCCCGGTTTGAAAAGAAGGGAGTAAGTGCACTATGTGTTACGGAAGGACTCGACATGCCGTGTTGTGGAGTAAGGTTTGAAGGAGAAGAGTGGAGTAACAGCTGTTAAGTGAGCAATGCACAAGCGTTTCCAGTCACCAGAGTTAGGAGCAGTGAGATGTGAGTACAAGTCCAACCCCATGAAAGTAGTAATATGGCTCGCACTAGGGAAGAGTAAGGTAAAAGGGTATTCCAGAAACACGGTGCTTGGGGTTTTGTATCTTTGAACGGCAGAGAATGGAGGCTTGATTTAGAACTTAGGGAGGTTAAAAGGTTGGAGGTTGGAGATGGGAGCGCAAGCGGTCGTGAGTAGTACGACTCGATCGACAAAGGAAAGAGCGTCACACCTAGTGCCACCGCCGTATCTAGGAGAGCTTGACTTACCTGTAATTGTGTCCTGAGGTCAGGAATAACATCTATACATGGAGTAGTCGAAATAGAAACTCTGTATGTTGATGCAAAACAACACTTTTTGAGGTTCAGAACAAATTGCTTTTGTTTGTAATTGATAAGGGTAAGTCATACCGAGTACTTCCAAAGAGTCATATCATGCATATCAAGTAAACACCAGCTCTCTGGAAGTTCCCCATGTCCATGTCGCGAAGTCAAGAGGTTATCTTCACGTTGTGCTTCGGTGACTAGCCAAAAGCTTCTCCAGCGTGCCCCATGCACACCGCGTAATAGCCTGCCCAAATGCCATGCCTTCAGTGTTGGCTCCTATAGATTTGGTATTCGTTTTCTGAACCAAACAGCCGCTTACATGGGAAACAGAGAAAGACTCTAGATGAACGGCGATCTATATTGCAACATGGGGATGTCGTCTTGTAAGAATGATCTCGAACTTGTTCCCGTACCAAGACATGAGTAACACCCCGAACATACACACTTGAACCGGTAGCGAGCTTGCATTGCGTAATAGCTCTCCAGAAGGCTATACAGTGTGCTTATACCATCCTCGTTCAAAAGCAGGGGCATACTGAAAGGAGATTCAGGAGACTAGAACGAGCATACTGACTGCGAGGTTCGCCTAAAGAATTGATCTGTGTGACAACAGCAGGAAGACGACCTGCATTTCGAGAGGCGCAGAACAGCTGTCGGTAGAGGAAGGCTCGCAACTTGGACTATTGAATGCTTGATTTCCAGATATCCAAAGACGGAAAAGTCCGAGATGTGAATGGGATGGGTTAAGAAGTTGAGATCAACAGCTCAAAGCTCGGATATCGTTGCCGCGCACGTGCCACGATTCCAATTCATTCGTTCGCTGGGACGCTTGGATGGACTCCCTCTAGCAATGTCGATCAGCGGCCCAGCGCCGCGGGAGAGGTGATTGTTTGACACGATGTTGTCATATCCCGGCCATGCAGGAACACGAACCGGCGGCGTTCACTCGCGTGGAGCTTCAACTTCCCCTGTCCACCATTTCAACCCACGTGCTTCCATATGAAATGTCACTGCATCCATCCCACACACGGTTGATTTGAGAGCTGCGAATTGCGACGGCATGGAGCTTTGGTAGATATATGACTGTAGTCTCAACGCAATCCTAGCACCAGCTGCAATCGTTCAATATGCTAATTCCCTCAGTCATCCTCGTCGGCCTTCTACATGTTGGCGCTACTTTTGCGGATCCTCGCCCGGCGAAACCAACCTCAACATCCTCACCTGCACCAGTAGTTACTCAAACTACCTGCAATGGCAAAGTCTACACGTATGAGGAGCTTGCTGGTTACGGCTTTTTAGCTTCGGACGCTCGAGACAAATTCGGGGACACCATTGGTGGCATTGGTAGCGCAATTGCGCTCGATAAGGGAACTTGGAAAAAGAAGGGAAAGAGTGCCTATGAAGGCATCCTATATGGCCTACCGGACCGTGGATGGAATACCGTGGGCACACAGAACACCCAGTCGAGAATCCACAAGTTCAGCGTCACTCTTCACATTGTGTCTAACGCTACAGTTGCCAACCCATCACCGCCAAATGTACAAATCGAATACCTTGACACGTTACTGCTCACTGGCCCCGATGGGACTCCTACTACTGGTCTTGATGCAGATGCCGTGGGCCATGCCTCCTTCCCCGGATTTCCAGACCTCCCGGTTGCTACCTACACCGGAGATGGGTTCGGAGGACCTGGAAAAGGCGGGAAGCGTATTTCGCTCGATACCGAAGGCTTGTTCCTGGGTGATGATGGTTCATTCTGGATCAGCGATGAGTATGGACCCTATGTCTACCAATTCAACAAGGATGGAAAAATGATCCAGGCTATCAGGCCTCCGGATGCGTTCATCCCTATTCGAAACGGAAGCGAAAGGTAAGCATTTGGTAGATCAACTTCGATAAAGGTACTCACACCTCCGCAGCTTCAGTTCCAATACTCCCCCAATC
Source organism: Hysterium pulicare CBS 123377 (assembly GCA_000467715.1). Taxonomy (NCBI): domain Eukaryota; kingdom Fungi; phylum Ascomycota; class Dothideomycetes; order Hysteriales; family Hysteriaceae; genus Hysterium; species Hysterium pulicare. Next base: position 16,294 of record AJFK01000981.1, read on the forward strand.
TACAATCTAAACCTCACGGTTACGCCTGCTGATCCTGTCACTGGCCGTCAGAATAACCAAGGTTTTGAAGGATTGACTGTTAGCCCTAATGGAAAGGACATGTTTGTCTTGATCCAAAGTGCTCTGTACGTACTAAGGCGGTTCTGAGCGGAACCCATTGCTAACAAAACGAAAGGGAGCAGGAAGGTGGAACCAAATCCAAGAATCGTCGTAATGCTCGTCTAGTGCACTACCAGCTTTCTGGTCGTCATTCTCCTGCTTACGTTGGCGAGTACGTAGTCCAGCTTCCATTCTACAGCAATGGTTCAAAAGTCGCCGCTCAGTCCGACATCCACTATATTTCTCAGACTCAGTTCCTCGTCTTAGCCCGAGACTCTGGCTCTGGTCATGGCCAAAGTAGTTCTACATCTCTGTACCGCAATGCCGATGTGTTCGATATCTCGAATGCGACTAACGTTAAGAGCGCCGTCCATGATGCCTTCAATGGCTCCGTTGCGAGTACCTCTGGTGTCTTGAACGCAGACATTACTCCTGCCACGTATTGCCCATGGCTCGCCTACAACGTGAACTCTCAGCTTAACAGATTTGGTGTTCATAACGGCGGGGTCCAAGATTCAGCGTTGTTGAACGAGAAATGGGAGAGTTTGGCTCTGTTGCCACTCGACGACGAGGATGGAAACGATAAAGATGGGAAAGAATACTACTTGTTTTCTTTCTCTGACAATGACTTCATCACTCAAAACGGTATGATCGCACTTCTTCGCTATACAGCACAGAAATGTTAACATATGCAGGTTACATCAATTTCGGAAAGAAGACGTACAAGGATGCGTCGGGCTTCAACCTTGATAACCAGGCGCTCGTCTTCAAAGTGAAGCTTCCCAAAGGCTCAAACCCGCTGTAACCACCACACGCATGAGATGTACACATGAGGCTCAGAGAGGACTCTGTTAACGTTGATATACTACGTTCATATTGTTCCGCATGGTTGGTTTGAGCTTTGCGATATGTAACAAAGTGCTTTCGCTACCGCAAATTTCTTCTTCCTCTCCTTAGTTGTGTCTAACTGAAAAGCTCATTATTGTACGCCTGGGGTCAACCGTGCGAAAGGTAAGAGATCATAATGCAAACACGAAAGGAGTCTTTGTTATGTAGATAAGATCATCGATAATGTACATATACGACGAGGAGTGCTTCCCGCCCTGCCCGCCATCAAAGGGCACAACACACCGCCGGGCGATAATTTCTTGCGCCTCCTTTGTAATCGCATTCGCGATGCAGTGAAATCATCATTCACGCAAATAGATACCCGTGTGCCATCTGTCCGAATGCCTCAATACAATATCGCTCAGTGGTTGCACGCTCACACATGCATGCCTGAATAATATGCGTTCTTATGGCTGGCCTACTTGACTCGCTTGCAGGTTGAGGACCTCCGCACTTTTCACTAGCCCTCATCCATCCCCGGGGCAGATCAGCAATACCAAAGGTACCGAAGTAAAAGGCGTGCATTATTCACAGCATTGATTATTTTGGTGTACACAGCGAAGAAGTTCAATATCGTCCATAACAATAGGATGAGAGAGGTAAAGATTTAGCAGTTCGACCGATACGCCGCTGTCAACTCAGACAAAAGCACAGCAGGATCAAGACTTTCAAGCCTTTACACATAGTTCAGAGGCGTTTCTCCCTGAGTCCAAATCGGGTCGCTTCGTCAAGATGCATTATTACTATGTACAAATACGCGCCAGCCATCATCATCATCACGCAGCCCAGCCTCCCAATACAAGCTATCGATCAGGTGTTTTGAGATCGCGAATGCATGTGGCAGGTTGGAAGCTACACCGAAGACTTTCGAAATTAAAGGTTTCGAGATCTGATCTAGTGTAACCAAGCATTTGGGACCCGTTACCTTAGACCGGGACTACTGCGATCCAGACCCTACGTCCACAGTGAGAGGATTAGGGATGTTCCACCCACACCAGCTGGACAGTGTGTGTGACCGCTCTTGCAGCCTTCAATACTGATTACGCCGAGTGACTTGTTTTCTACACTGCCTCGTCCTAAAGGGAGCAGCCCTCGACATCTTTCGTTTTGACCGACCTTCCTCGTCTAAAGGACCGTTTCCTTTCTTTAGACTCGGACCTAGTTGGGGATCAAACAGTCTAGACTTTCATCCTCGATTTGAAGATCTATTTGCTCTAGGTAAAACCTTGAGATTTACATGCCGCTGTTCAGATCCAACGCAACGAAAGGATGTTGAAGGTTGAATCATAGCTGCGTGATCCTACTACCAACCAGCAGCTGGTGAGGAGTTAGGAGTCGCAACCTTTCGACATGACGCAAATGGACCGCTTGAAAGTATCCCGAATTGGCTGCATGAAATCTGCATGTCCCGAGCATCACACTCTAACCACGCTTCTACCCAACCTCTGACGACGGGAGACCCCATACAACCCGAGATTTGCAGCAATGCATGAGGCAATCTGATTGCTCTAGCTTTGAAAGTGCGATTCAGTTTCGGACGCTAACAGTAGATGGTTGACTCAAACCAATCCATGTCGCCCAATCCCGCGAATCCGGAGCTGCAGGCTTGGTCTTCCCCGCAAAGTCTTCCCCAGCAATTTTCTCCACGACAGGAACAGACCTGGATCCATGGGGGAAATGGAGACGAAGGCTTGCTCAACAAGCGCTGACGGTTCCGCTCTGGAACGTCTTGACTCCTCGCCATCGACTCACTTGCGGTTGACTTTCTCCGAGCATCTCTCTGTCTTGCTTCAGGTCATGACCTGCATATAATATTTCCAACATCCAGGCTGTCGGTGCTCATCTCAGTTCCACTTGTGTTCCTGCAATACTAAACGATCAGAGATACCAGGACGTCTCTTCTAGGTTGCTTCCCTCGACGCATTTTTGCGGTAGTCGGGCTTTACTCTTGTTGCGTCTTTATTTGATACCCTAACATCTCATTCTTTCCGTCAAATCTGCTCATGGCTCTAGACGACAAGCACGCAGTAGAGATGACGGAGGCAGCTGAAAGAGGAAGTGAGACCACGAAGACCGAGGATGTGCACGTCGTCAAGAAAGTCCATGCGGATGGAACCGTTGACTTGATTGATGCACATGCCATCGGTGGGAACGTTGAGGAGATGCCCAAGGGTTACTACTACAGTCTTCAGTTCATTGGCACAGTCACGGTAAGTTCCACGACGGACAAATCGCCTCGATCTGAATCTATTCTAACGAATAGCAATAGGCAGTATGCACCGCTAGTATTTGTGCATATCTCGGATGGGTGTTGCCCGCAAATACTTTGTGAGTTGTAACCCTTTCATCTGTCCGCTTCACATGCCTTTCCTAACAGAAATGTTCAGAGCGCTCATCAACGAAGATATCGGCCCATCTAAAAATCTCAACTGGGTAGCCACTGTATGGACTCTCGGCACAGCCGTTGGGTTCCTTCTTGTTGGACGTCTCAGCGACATTTTTGGCCGCAAGTGGATGGTGATGGGTACATCCATTCTCGGGCTCATCGGGTGTATTGTTGGAGCCACCGCAAAGAACATCAACACCCTGATCGGTGGCAACCTCTTGAATGGCCTGGCAGCTGCTGGTCAACTGTCTTTTGGTATCATTCTCGGAGAGCTTGTGCCAAACAAACACAGAGGTCCTATTGTCACCCTTGTCTTCCTTTCATCTCTTCCTTTTGCAGGTAAGTAACCTAAAGGCCCTCTGATGATTACCGTGGTACTGATTCATTGCCTAGTATTCGGCCCAATAATTGCTCGATTGTTCATCGAACGAACGGCAGCAGGCTGGCGCTGGAGTTACTATCTGGGGATCATCTTCTCTGCCATCTCGGTTATCCTTTATCAATTCTTATACCACCCTCCTTCTTATGACCAACTCCACGTCCATGGCAAATCCAAGTGGCAGCAATTCAAGGAGCTTGACTTTATCGGTATCTTTCTTTATATCGCTGGCCTTGTTCTCTTCCTCATAGGTCTTTCTTGGGGCGGCAACGTCTACGCCTGGAAGAGTGCTCCCGTCATCTGCACCATCGTCATTGGCATATTGGTTCTGGTCGTCTTCGGCATATATGGTACGTCTAGAAGCCAAAAAAACCTTTTTCATTGGCGATGTTTCTAACTCAACCCAGAGGCTTTCTTCTTCAAGGGCACTACAGCCATTATGCCCCTCCGGCTCTTCAAGAAAATCGAGTTTGTTGCAATAGTGATGGTAGCAACAGTAGCGGCCATGGTTTACTACAGCTTGACCGTCTTATGGCCCACTATCCTCGGTACTATTTACACGACAAACGTCATCAAGATTGGCTGGGCCAGCTCAGTCGTCGGTGGTGGTATCTTACTCGGCCAGACGTTCGGCGGTTTCGCTCTTTCATACCTACCAAAAGTGAAGTGGCAAGTCATCATCCTCAGCTGCCTGGCTACCGCGTTCCTAGGAGCTCAAGCCGCCATGTCCGCTACCAACTACGCCATGTTTATCACTTTTGGTGTCTTGGCCACCTTTGTCATCGGCTGGACCGATAACATCACCTTCCCTGGCGTCACCTTACTCTGGGAAGCCCAAGACATCGGCCTCGCAACCGGCGTGCTGGGATCCATTCGCGCAGTCGGAGGTGCCGTTGCCCAAGCCCTTTATGTCAGCATCCTCACCACCAAAGTCACCGAATACCTCCCAAAATACGTCGTCCCCGCGGCAACCGATGCCGGTCTACCTGCATCCTCAATTCCTGCTCTCTTCGCCGGCATCACCGCAGGCAACTTCACAGGCGTCCCCGGCATCAACACAAAAATCATCGAGGCCACGGGAGCTGCTGTGCAACACGCCTATCTAGATAGCTTCCACGTTGTCTTCTACGCCACCATCCCCTTTGGAGCGCTTCTGATCTTCTTCGCTTGCTTGAGTCCTAATTTCGAGAAGTATTTGAGTAATAACGTCGCTAGGAGACTACAACATATGGGCAAGTTGGATGGTGAAGGAAGGGATTTCAGTGAGACCGTGTAAAGGGGGTTTTATCATGGAGGATATACCATGTTTTGAGCAGTTCTTAAAATAATATGCCGTGCAATTGCCTTGTTACGTTATGTATAATGAAAACATTTAATGGCTGAGGAAGAAGCAATGCAATTGTAGCCGACGCTAAAGAAACCCTTCCTACTCAGCTAGGAAAGTAATTTCGAAAAGTGTCGATATCAGCACTAGTAAATCTGATCGGTGATCGACGCTTACTTACAATCTAGGCAAGTGTGAGTCCGGGGTGAAAGCCGGAGAAATATATATCCGATTCAACATTGCCCTCAGAGCTCACACTTCGGCTTTCTTCAATCAAGCTTCCAATTCTCATATTTCCTAACCCAATGGCCTTAACAACTATACCGTCGGCAACATAGCACAATGCCAAAACCAGCAAAACGCCTCCCGAAACCCTCCCCCGAAACCTCCTCCTCCCCCTCCTCGACAATCCCCGCCCCATTCACACCCGCGCCCTCCACACTCCTCCCTTTCCTAGACACCCTCTCCAAAGACTCAGTCTACATAACGCACCTAGACCACCACCCCGCGCGCTTCAAACGCCGCATCTTCACCATCCCCATCCTGCTCAACCTCTCCATCCTCATCCTCCTGCTCTGGCGCACCTACATCCAAGTCCCCTTCTACTGGAAACTCTTCCTGTCCGTGGTCGGCCACCACAATGAATACACGATAAACACCAAAGCGGCGTCGTGGGGCACGCTGGCGCGGCAGATCGTGTGGCGCGCGGCGAACTTCCTCTTCGACTGGGTCTTCGCGCGCATCATCGCGCCCTGGCCCTGGACCTTCTTCTGCGAACGGCCTGGGAACCCGACGCGGTGGCGGTGGAATGTTGGGTTTAGGGATACGGAGGTTTATGTGAGGGTTAGTCGGGGGTGGGGCCGGGATGATTTACTGGGTGCGAGTAGAGAGGAAGGAGGGGGAGGGGGTGGGAAAAGTAAAGAGAAGAGGAAAGCGGGCGGTGAGAGCCCCTTTTTCAAAGTCAGGATCTTGCCGGCTGTAGATCCGAATCGAGTGAAGGAGAAAACGGGGTATCTCCTCATGGACGCGGACTGGGATCTCGATTTCGCCGCTATGGTTCAAGCTACCAAGTTATTGGACCAGGGGGTTTTGAAGGAGGTCATGTTGGAGAAGAGCGTTTTTGTTTGGTGTCCGTCGTCTGGGCAAGGCGAGGATGTACGTGCGGGCCAATGGGCTGTGTGGGAGTGCTGGAAGCTGGATGAGGGGGCTGAGGGGGAGGGCAGGAAGAAGATCGTGGCGTTTAGGGATCGGCTCGCGGCTATGGGGAAGGAGAATCTGTTCTTTAAATGGATCGAGCTCATTCAGTTTGAGAGTAGTCAGCCTGGTGGGTTTACGCCTGAAAGACAGGTAGAGGCGGCGCGTAAGGCGAAGATGCTTTTCCAAGAGCAGGGGGTTGATTTTGATGGATTTGTTAAAGACATTGGAGGGTTGGACGGATTGCCTGGTTATGAAACACCTGAGTGATAGAAGAGCATACTAAGAGCCTATTGAGCCACCTCGAAGTACATACTACTGGAGTATGAGTGATTGTAAAAGCCTAAGGGGAGCGTAAATCTGCGTAAACAACAGCCCACAGGATCACGGATTTTCAAATCCTGAAGATATGAATCAGTTCAAAATACGAACACATATAGAGAATCCTATTAGTAAAATCATAGTCTATGTTTCAATTAGTTTTCAAATAATGATAAACTTAAAAGGACCCAAAGATTTCCCCCAACCCAAAGTGACACCCATTCAATCGCTCATACCGTCCAGAACGCTACACGCTCGGTAAAGGCAGAGAAACGTCATTCCATAATCATTAAAGGCCAGGCGCTGGGGTAGTGATTGGCAGCGTCGAACTCCAAGTCGATGTGAAGCATCCAGTCACATAGACCGTACTATCCGGTAGCGGCGCACCCGTACTATTAACAAATATAATCGTATCGGTACTCAAAGTAGTCGTCGAGATACCGGCATCCAGTGTACTCGTAGTAAATCTTAGGGTATCAGTATAAATCGTTGTCGTACTGACTCCGCTCGGATCAGGCGTCACCGTCGTAGTCGTAGTCACCAATGCATAGACCGTAGAAGTCGACTGACCAGAAGCGTCAGGAGTAATAGTAAGAGTCGTAGTCGTTGTTGAACCCGTCGTGACCGTCAATTGCGGAATTGGCGGATAGGTGTAGTCTGGCTGATTGCTAACCACATATCTCTTTTCCTTCACGAGAGTTCCAGGGTGTTTATGTTCCAAGCTGCTTCCTACCTTGATCGCACCCCAAGATCCTTTGTTCTCGTATGCAGAGCCGAAGGTGGAGTCTTTGAGGTAGCAAAACCCCTTGGCGCCGAATTTCCCGGGTACCCATGACACGGCTACACAATCGCGATCTTCGTCGCAGGCTTCAATGCAGAGGGCATGACTAGGTTGATAAGAGGTTGTGAGATTTCCACCATAGCGATCCAGTCCACATTCAATAATATAGTATCCGCCATGTGACGCCCTGAACGAGTAGCCATCGTACCAGGGACAAAGATTTTTTCCAGTTGCGGAATGCGAGGGTATTGAGGATGCCCTTGTGGATGTCCGGATGGACGAAATTTGTGAATTAGTTCGCATGGTACTCGAAGACCGGCCGCTTGATGATTGAGCCATTGTAGATAAGGAGATACTCGAGCTGATATCGCTTGTTGAAGAGGAGGACGAGGTGATTTCACTGCTCAAACTAGAGGAAGAACTACTTGAGCTCGAGGGCGGCGGACAGCTTTGAACAGAAAGCGTAGTTGTAGAAGGCTCAGCTGGAGGAATTGAGATTGTGGAAGTGCTCGTACCAGTGAACTCTGTAATAGTCGTGATTGATGAAGGCGGAGGCGTGGAAAAGACTGTCGAAATAATGGTAGTAGAAAAATCAGTTTCAGTGGTTGTACTCGATGGTTGAGCGGATAAATAAGACGTCGCGGTCGTTGTTCCAGTAGTCTGGGTAGTCGTCGTCGTTCCAGTCACCATTGGGTCCAAATTTTGTGTCGAAGTTATGATAGCTTCTACGTAATCTGTCATGAAAGTTGGAGTTGTGATAACGAATGTCTGGGGACTGAATGCGGGGCCGGTGGCTTCCACGAAGTTGAGAGTCCAGGTTCCGGCAGCCATTTGATTAAGTGTAAAGGATGGACATCGGAAGGTTGTATAGGTAGTGTAACCAACGATCGCGGCTGAGGTGGTTGCTGGTGTCATATAACCACCGATACATGGTGTTGTGGTTTTTCCAGGTAAGACCAGGTAAGGAGTAATGGTGTTCTTTTGGAGTTGGTATTTCGTCGGGAACGAACAGGTAGTAGCGTCTGAAACTTTGTCAGAAAGCACAAGAGATATGGAGAAGCGATCTAAAAAGTCATACATCCATTTGTAAAGCTTCCCGTCGCCTGTAGAGTGCCCGAATTGAGGGGGTCGATGGCAAACGTGGGAATGATACTCCCATTGAGACTCCTGGTAAACTGAGGACTGTCGAATTGACAGAGAGCGGCCATTATGAATACAGATTAATTAACACAATGACAAAAGTCACAAAATTTGACGAGTGTAGAAAATCAGCAAAGAGACGTACACCGACAACATGTGCTAAGATAAGTAGTATGAAAAGATCCCTTGCAAACTAAGAATAGCGTCCGCTTTCTGACTATGAGCTTCTCGCCTCGACCTAGTGAAATTAAACAGTACAAGTTAGTTCAAGGGCGCAATAATGTTCTTGGGTTGAGAGCAGCCGAGTGCTTTGGCTTTTATGGCTAAAAGAGGCTGAAAGAGGCTCTTTGTGGCAGAAAGAGGATTTGACGGTAGACGGATGCGGCGAATTCGTATCTTGTGGTTTCCAGCGACACATCCAGTCTGAGCTAGCACCATAAGGAGGAATACGTATGCAGGCATGGTTAGAGAGTCAAAGAGGATCTCTAAAGGAAATAAGGTTTGTTGGTGTGAAGTCATCCTGCGCGAACGATGCGGATCTACAACTGTGCCATGCCGTTAGAAATAAGTTGGATAGGAAGATATTAGCAGCGTAAATTTACTGTGTGCTTATTTTAGAGTCGAAAGGAAGATCCGCAAAGTCCAAGATGTTAGCAGGATGGCAGGGACGGAGACAGAAATCGTTAGCGCATCTTGGCGTATTACTAAGGACACACTTACCTGTCCATCACGCACGATTCAAGTGTGACGCCAATGGGTCTTTCACGTGGACTATGATTGGTACTAGCTGCCCTCATAAAAATGAAGGTGATGTTATGATACAGTCTGGGATTACAAAAAGCGTGAAACAAATACTGACATAATCGTCATTCTTCGTCCTCATTACCATCTTGAATTAGAGATGCTAGGGTGAAATAGACAACATATTTAACGCTTAGCTTTTGGCTAGTAGTTCAAGAAAACCGCAGCACCGCCAAACAACGCAGCAGCTCCCATGGCGCCAGTCTGCATTGGCATGGCAGCAGCTTTAGAGGAGCTGCTCTTCGCCGCCGTTTGGGCTGGCCCAGCACCAGCAGATGTGGGATTGATCATTGTGGTCGGCGTAGGCTGCCCGCTGGTAAAGGGGACATTCGATGCGCTCGAAGCACCAGTGAAGGCTGGGGCACCCATTGTTGCCGAAGCGCTTGGAGCTGCAGAAGTGTTGTTGGGGTTCAGAACGCTTTGAGATGGTTTAGCAATTCGAATAGAACAAGGGCATGGCGGGGCTGGACTTACTTATCAATAATATGGAGAACACCATTCGCGACGAGGAGATCAGGGGTCAAGACACGAGCACCGTTGACAAAGTAAGTGCCATTCTCGATGCGAACAGTGACGTTGCTTCCTCCAAGTGTCTTCAAGCTTGTATTGTTCATGAGTCCAGTACTATATCCAACTGTGCCCTTGACGACATGGTAGGATAGGATATTGGAAAGATCGGACATGCTCATATTAGTAAGAGCGGAGCCGATTGCTTGGAAAGCATTATTATTTGGCGCAAAGATAGTGAGGTCTTTAGTGCTATCAACGGTTTCGGTCATCTTCGTGGCGTTCAAAGCACCATTGAAGGCAGTAAGGTTGGCAGCAGACGCGGTATCATTGACCATCATGGGGACGGTGAGGAAGGAGTCGATGACGTGAATAACACCGCCAGTGAAGTTCATGTCCTGGGCACTTTGTAAGCAGAGGCTCTGAGCAGAATGAAGAGAATACATACTGCCTGTGTGACAGAAGAATTCTGGAGCAATCCTGAAAAGAACAATGTTTTGTTGCTAACTTTAACGGCCTCAACGACTTGTCCTCCAGTGAGGTTGGCGTAAGATTGGTTCATGAGCATCGTCGGAATGAAGACGCTCATGTTGCCAATGGAGGAGGCAAGGTGCGTTCCATTGAGAACGTGATACTGCAGAAGAGCTTGAATGGCTCCACTGTCACTTGCCAACGCCATGCCAGCAGAACTGTTCAGCAGCTTTGAGAAAGCTTCATTCGAAGGTGCTAGAACCGTAATGTTTGAAGCACTGTTCAAAGATTGGGCAAGATTGGGGTACAATGAAAGGAATGAGGTCAAGTTCGAGGTCATATTGTTTCCAGCTAAGGTGGCATTGAGGCTCTGCATCTGCGCAGAGGCAGCACCGACCAAAGCGACGAGGGAGAGGTGCTTGAGCTGCATTGTTCCGAATATTGCGGAGGATTGGTGAACTCGTAGCAAGCGAAAGGAAATCGAACGAGGGTACGATTCTGACCAAGAAAATAACAATGAGAGGGGAAACGATCCTTAAGAAGTCGTCCTACCAAAGATCCCGTCTTGAGCGGAGATTTTTAGTCCAGGATCATCCTCACATGAGCCCAAAGGATTATGGCTCTCCTCAAAAGAACCAAGAATGACTACATGGCGTTATGGAGGGGAGCATCGGCGAGGGCTTGGACCTCTATGGCGTGCAACCTACTGGATGGAGCAGCCAGGGGAAGGCATAGGCTTACCCAGCACGGCAGTGCCTGCAGTCTAGCTGGAGGACTGGGCAAATGTCATGAGTCGATCTCTCGAAGTGGCTAGCACTGCCGCTGCTGTAGGTAGGAGGCGATCCATAGGTTAAATTCAGCTCAGGCCGTAGCATGATATCTTGTCCGGCCTCGTCATGGCAACTCTGAAACGAAACCTGGGCCCTGAGTCGAGTGCTGAATGGCTGCATTGTGGAGTGGCATGCCTCGTGACCAGTTGGAGGGGGTGGAGGGCAAGGCATCGAGGAGAGATGTTGTTGGTGATGTTGGATTGAAGTTTGTCACGATCCCGGTCGATCCGATGAGGGTTGTGGCATCTGTGGCGTTTTGTGGGGTAAGTGCCTTAGCATCCTTGGCATACGCATTCCATCCTTGAGAATATCTTTCTTTGCGTCGTGATGATTCGGCCGCCCAAGGAAAGCCTACGTGGCCATGTCGTGTTTTGAAACATACCTCCATCGACGGGAATCGGGGAAGGATTCGATGCCAATCCAATTCTCTCAGCCCAGATGACGAGGTATCAGTACTCAAGCCACAGTGAAAAGACTAGCGAATCGCCGACTCTTAGCCCTTGGCCTAGCCATTCTCGACATTCTGGACTCAATCAAGGAATGCTACAGTCACTGGAGCCATTACGCGAAGAGTTCGCTGCCACTGCCATCATAGGCAGACTCGGGCTCGTCGAATTGTGAACGCCCCAGTTCCCATTCCAAATCCCTACGCCAAACCGAAGCTTAAAGCAACCGCACAGGACCGAAAACAAGGGACCCCAATCACATTTCTCCATCGTATAGACTGTACGGCTGAATCTGCCATCTCCAGTCCACCGGGCTTAAATTCACCCAGTCACCCCAGTAGACTATAGCGGAGAGCGGGAGTGGCAGTTCTACCCTATACCCCCAAGGAGTTAAGAAGGATCGGAATTATCGATAGGTGTTTCTTCTGTCGTGGCTCTGGAAACCCTTCAAGCCAAGCTTCGCATTGGGTCGGATATGCTGGACTTATGCGGCAAATTGCTGGACGGCCTTGAGCGACGGACTTGCGGAGTTTCTTTGACCTTCCCGTGCCACAGACGAGCGAAAAGGGTATCCTAACCCCCCCGTCCTTTACTGTGAATGTCTTCGACCAGAGGACCATCTTTCCGGAATCGAGACGTCAGACTGCGAGACTAAAAAGGTATGTGTGCTTGGAGCCCTGAAGGCCAAAATACGAGTAAGCATGATTATTTGCGCGCTCCCGGAGGAATCTGAACATTCTTTATCGTCCTCCTGACCATCGTGCTACTGCTATCTTTCTGGTCCTTTGTCCTCATATTCATGAATGCTCGGAAGCAAGAGAGTGTAGAGTGTGGAAGAACACCTTACCTTTTTCACAGTTGCAATATCCAATTCACTGCGTTTTTTTTTCCCTTGACCATATACCTCCATTGGACAATCCATCTAAGAGGTGGGTACAGAGTCCGAAATGTCCGTGTTGAGGCCAAGCAGAGCGCTGGAGTTTTAAAAGAAGATCCTTTCCCACGCTCGGAATATCCTATTCATTACTTCCGGAAACACGAAGTTGCTTCCACAGTTGAAAATCCACTCAATAAGTGGTGTGGAGGTCAGACAATCCATACGCAGCTCTAGAACGTCTGTAGAGCAAGAAAATTGTAGTTAAAGAGAAATTAATATAACTTTCCCTTTTCAGTACTCTTAAACCTAGGTCTACTACTTTAAGATACTTATCTACACTCTTACCGCCAGAAAATCCACTTGAGGGGTGGTGCGGAGGCCGAGTAATCTGTGCATAGCTTCAGAACCTCCGTAGAGTAAGTAAGTTCTAAGTTGTAGAGAGGTACATAGACTTTTGAGTATATATCAGAAAGGAAGAGTTAGTATTTAGTCATACCGCCGCGACCTTACTTCAGCCCGTTCTCCAAAGCTCGATCCAACTCCGCCCACCGGTCACTAGAAGAAAGAGGATTGAGTGGTGAAGACACGGTAATCAGAGGACAAGCATCTTTGCGTGTGGTTGAACGACTTAGAGAAATGAGGAATAGGTGATAAAGACACTATAATTAGAGAACAAGCATCCTTATGTGTGGTTGTAAGATTAGAGTAGGAGGGTAAGTGGCTCATAATTTCTTTTCATATCTAGATTCCTACAATAAAACTCTAGTACTTAGATCTTCTTCTATAGTTCTTTAAGAGAGAGGTTAGTAAGAGAAGAGACCGTAATAACGGTGCAGACGCGAACTGGTTTTACCTCCTTTCCCATAGCCCAATTCTTCCGCACGCGCCGACCAGAAAGATTGGGAACATGTGAGACTTAGGGCTAAAGCTTGTTATCAGTGAAGACTCTCTTAGAGTAGATAGCTGCAAGCGGATACTAGAAGATAGTTGCATGGACGTGAACTGGATTTAATCCCTTTCCCACAATCCGTTTCTACTGTACCTAGCGTGGAGAAAGGCATAGAACTTCTAAGGCGCTTGGAACTATACTTTATTACTACTATTATCAACTCTAAGTCCCTGTAAGCTAACCACTACAAGAGAGAGTAGTGGAATAGCTATATAGCTGGCAACTAGATTTACCCTCTTTTCTAAAGCTTAAGCTCTCTACATACACCTCTAACAACATTCTAGAACTTCTATAATGCTATATACTATACTTCATCTAAAAATCTAGCATATTGCTATACCTAAGAAGCTAATAATAGCCTTATAGACTTGCTATTATACTTATGCAGGTAGAAACTAGTTTTAACCTCTTTCTCAAAGCCTAATCCCTCTACGCGCACCTCCGCCAACGTCTTCAAGCTCATGTAACGCTACATTACTTTCTCCATCTAAGATCCAGCATATGCCCATACCTAAGTAGAGGATGGCAAGCTCTGGGGATCTCAATCATATTCACGCGGACGCGAACTAGCTTTATCCCCTTTCCCACAGCCCTATCCATCCCCGTACAGCTCTAGCTTAGTCTTAGGTATCCTATAGCAGTATATCTAGAAACTAGAGAGAGATTATTCTCTTTTCTTTAGCCTTGAATAAGATACTAGGAATCTAGAAGTAGAAGCATGCTCTCACGGACGTGAACTGGATTTAGCCCCTTTCCCACAGCCCAATCCTACCACACTCACCAAGGGAAAAGACCTAGAGCTCCCAAGACCCTTATAGGCACACTACAATTCTCAAGCTTGTAAAAAACAGTATAGAATAACCATGATTTATTGATTAATAATAATACCTCGTTACGTCATCATCATCAGTGCCATAATCCATCCCAAACACCATGCTAATTTCCCAGGTAATAATACGCAAAAGCCTTTTCCCAGGCAATAGTCCTTTTAAGCCCCTTTCCTTACAACGCCGATTCAAACAACAGCCAAAACAATTCCAAAAACACCAGAAAACAGCCAAAAACTACTCAAAGTCCGAACCAAAGCCCAAAATTGGGCGCAAGGCCCAGCGATAGCCCATGGTGGGCAGGACGAGGGGCCACCGGGGGGCATTGGGGTCCACCCCGAACCCCACCATTGTGGTGGCGTGGGTTGGGTGGCAGTACTTCCAGCTATGTTCAAGTCAGTATAGTGATCCATTTTCTCAGAGGCTGGGTCTACTTACCACAACAAGGACTCTGCAGTCCACCACCCAAACAACAACAAAAGACCCAAAAACAGCCAAAACAACAGATATTTGACCTGATTATACTGGGCATAGAGCATCCTTTTGGCCTCACAGGCCCAGCAGGGAGGCTGCTCTGGAACATTCCCTTCGTAAAGGGTAGATTGGACTCTGCGCATGCCTCTGTCAGCATCGCGCAGGCTGGTGCGCGCGGTCCGAAGCCTGACTTCCATAGCCTGGATATGGGTGGCCTCTCTAGTTCTTTTCTTTCCAGGCGCATTTTCGGGCGTTGATGGCAGTATAATATCCTCAAGCGAATTAACGGTGGTGTCAGGAGGAAGCTTCGGGCTGGATGCCTTCGAGCTGTTGGCGGAATTGGATAGGCTGTTGTTCAAGCTTCGAGTGAGTTGCCTCAATGTTTCGTGGACTTCATCATCAGGTGGTAGAGTGAATTTCTCAGGGTTGTACCAGGGTAGTTTCTTGACGGCCTCGGCATCGTAGTGTACGTAACGGGGTAGCGTCGGTGTAGGTTCATATTCGTAACCGCCATCCTCGCGAAGGACACCGACTCGTCCAGCTGAGTCGATTCTGGTAGCAGAGATGGTAGTGTCCAAGGGACGGTAAGGTGTAGAGGCAATCAAAGAGGCTTGCATGAAGTCATCAAAATCGACCTCAGTATAGTCCTGCGAATGGGGATCGTTGATTGATGAGAGGGTGGCGTCCGCAGTTTTGCCGCGGGCTGGGTTGTTTGTTGTGTCCGCCAATTCTTTTTCGGGATTCACATGTTCCGGGGCTCCCACCTGGGGAGGTCCAGTGTTTCTGGAGCGGCGGGGTGTAGGCGGGCTGATATCCCTTAACTTTTGGAGGGCATCTTCAGCGGTGTTTCTGGAGCGACGTGGTGTAAGTGGGCTGATATCTCTCAACTTTTGGATGGCATCCTGGGCGGTGTGTCTGGTGCGGCCGCGTCTGGGCGAGCTCGTATCTTCTAGCTTAAGGAGGGTACTTTCGGCAGTGTCTTTAGAGCATCGATTTCTAGGCGAGCTCATGCCCTTCAGGTTTCGGAGCGCATCCTCGACGGCATCGTTAGAACGTCGCTTCCTGGGCGAGCCCGTCTCCTCCTCGACGGTATCGTTGGAGCGGCGATTTCTGGGCGAGCTTACGTCCTTCGGGCATTCGAGCACATCATCGGTGATCTCTTTAGAACGGCGACGTGTAGGCGGGCTCATGTTCTTCAGTTTTTGAAGCGCATCCTCGGGGATATCTTTGGAGCGGCGACGTGTAGGCGGGGCCGTGTCTTTCAGTTTCTGGAGCGCATCCTCGGGGGTGACTGCTGGTTTTCCTTCTGAGGGTTTTGCACTCAACGTTTCCTTCTCGTGTTCTTCCTTCAATTGTTGTTTGTACAAGCGTTCCTCTTCGATGAGCTTTGCCTCAATGCGCTCTTTTTCCAAGACGATTTGTTCCAAGCGTTCATCCTCCAGGCGGGCTGCCTCCAAGCGTTCTTCTTCCAATCGTTCATCCTCCAAGCGTTCTTGTTCCAAGCGAGCTGCTTCCAAGCGCTCTTCCTCCTCGATTTCCGCCTCTAAGGCTTTGGCCTCGGCAACGTGTCTGTCATATGCTTCGGGGTCTTTCATGAAACCTCTTCTGAGCCAGTCCTTCCTGACTCTGCCCTTGCGTCCCCATTGTGATGGATATCGGATGGCGGGACTTGGACTCAATGTGAGACTTTGAGTCGAATTGCTGCTGCTGGTGGCGGTGCCGGGGCGGTCGAGATGTGCAAATTCGTCGAGACCCAATCCCGTTTGATCCAAGCTTGCATTGTTCCTTTGCAGGTTTGCTAAGGTGAGGCCAGCCTGCGTGATACATCGTGCTTTCCTGAATGCTGGTGCGGTGGCGTGGAGTGCATTGTTCAGGCGCTGCTCGTCCCGTGCGTTCTGGACCAAGCGCCTTCCGAACTCATCCGTGTCGCTTTCTATGGCAGTGAAGCCGGTGCTTTGGGTATTGTTCTCTTGAACTCGTGCTTCCATTGCGTACATCTCAGCGGCGTCGGCACCGACTTTAGAGACGTAAGTGTACTTGGCGGCGAAAATGTTGGTCGAGGGTTTGTAGATTGGTTCGAGAGGTCGTCGGGTGGCCATTGAGACGGCAATTGGAGCAATTAGACCAACTATGAGAGCAAACAACTTCATGAACAATTGTCGAGCAAAATACGCGTTATGGATCGTGAATCTTGAGGCGTGATTGGTGATTGGTGAGTTGTGGAGGGTGTTGTGCGCGGTGAATGCTGGGTTGCTCTTGCTCTGAAGTGGTGGGTGGAGTGAAGTGTAGAAGGAAGGAAGGTTCGAGGTCGCGTCGAAGTTTTGTTGGCGCTCTGGTGGTCCGTGAGGCGGCTAGTCGCAAGGACGCAGTCACGTTATCGGCTGCGCTTATCGCCAACCAATGGACCACGAGGACTACTGATTTTCGACATGTCCGCGGCCGATCAGATTGCGCAAGAGATGCCATGCGCGCGCTAAGATGTGAGTCTGATGTCGTCACGCAGTCGCGCAGTCACATGCATCAATTTGACATTCACTGAATACCATTGCCCTACTGTAAAACTAGGATACAAATTAATGCGGACTCTTTGCTGACGAAAATGCCACCTTCAACATCTCACTAAGAATGGCACTTGTTGTGATCGGAGAGTCCATGAAATGCTTATAACTTCATGAAGTATCTGGTCATTGTATTGCAACGTTAGAACTGATGCTCTGTTTGCCCAAAGCACTTGGTCTCATGGATCTTGTTCCTCTATGTGCCTCAATCTCCTCTGGATCATCTTGGGATCAGATTGACCCTGTTCGTCTGTCCAGCACCTCAAAACCTCTTCCCTCATCAGCCTTCGTGGAGCTCTTCGACCGGTAAAGAGTTCAAACTGCGCAAAGCCTTGTTCGGGTAGCAAATCGAGCCCATCCAAACATGCCCATCTCTGATGAAACTCCGCACGAACTTGTTTCATGAGTGGAGTCGAGAGTGTTCTGTATGCCAATTCCACCACAACTCCCCCCGTAGGACTCTTCATCCAGTGTATCGGCAGTGTGAAATCGGGCGCAGGATTGTTGCCGATCGGATGAGTGGGAATGCAGGAGAGAATCATTGTCGGGAATCGAAGGTCTCCCGGCCAAGGATCATCGCGCGAACGGAGGATTCGAAACGTGGTTGGCGTCTCGTGGTTCCCCGGTGAGTGTAAGATATCTGAACTTAATGGAGTAGAGACAAGTCGTTTGAAGTGCGCGACAAGTTTCTCAGCATTCGCATATGTGCGATTGAGGATTACGATATTCTGAACACCCAATTGAAGCATGGCATACACAGCGGCTCGAGCCATGCCGCCAGCTCCAATAATCAAACCAGTCGATGTCGGTCGCACAGCATTGGCTGGAGATAGCCCTCGGCGTATACACGCTCGTATGCCTATCCAGTCGGTATTTTCCCCATACAATGCTTTGACAGGGCCCGCTTGATTTCGCTCGCGGAACAAATCAATATCCTCTGGAATGCTGCCGTCTTCTTTCAAATGGTGCACCGGTATCAAGGTGTTGACGGCTCCGATGGCACGAGCATGTCGACTCAGTGAATGAGTCAAAGAGATGACTTCTATCTTGAAGGGTAAAGTGATAGCAGCTCCTCCAAAGTGGGCATTGTCAACAAGCGACCGTAAGGTGTTCAATGTTGATGTCTGATGTGTCTGGTAGTTATGCGGCATTCCGCAGGCCTTGTACGCAGCATTGTGCATTGCAGGAGAAAGACTGTAGCCGGAACTCGCTCCTAAAATGTAAAATTGCATAGGGTCCAGAGTGAAGGAGGTATATAATGCTTGTGTTGCCTCGCGTGCTGTAATAAGAGGAATATCGATATCCTCTGAAGTTGTGTCCGTAAGCTCGCCATATTCTCTCAACGGGTCTTGCGTAACAGCAGTAAGAGTGCGATTGAAACATGCTGATGTTCGGCCCCTGCGCCCGGTGTTAAAGCATATCAATGGTAAACTCCGTCCAGGCAGGTTCTTGACCTTTTCCCTAAACAAATGAATAGCATCATTGTCCTCCGCAGACAAAGCGGGTTTTGTCAACCGAACAATATCACATCCCAATCTCCTTGCCTTCTCATATTGCACGACCCAGAAATCATCTCGCCAGTCAAATGTGGATTGTATAGAAGCGCTAAAGTCTCCGATAACCTTGGTGGATCCTTTTATGTTCAATACTTGGAGAATAAATTCTTCATCCAGAGACAGATCTATCGTAGCAAATTCTGGAGCCAAGCGCAGCCCATGTCGGATAGTCTCGAGGTATGAGTATCGGTTGAAGTTTGATCCTGGTTCAGATGCCGGCGATACGTGTAGAATAATTGGTACGATTGTGTTTCTTCGAATCTTGGCCACAATCTTGCTGATCAGGTTTGCCCTTTCAGCCGTCAGAGCCTGGATGCTCAAATGAGGTCCTGCCGACGTATCTCGGCGGATTGGATCTTCGGGATTGTCGATAACAAACTCGAAAGCATCGCAACCAACTTCTAGTTCTTCAATATCCAGGTCATCTGACACGAGTTTCGATAGTGGCGCTCGGACTGCATATGTGTAATTTCTTAACTCTGTGGAAACTTCAGAAAGCGGGTATGCAGGCTCGAACGAAGGAACCCTTCCGTGGGTTGTGATCAAGGCAAGAAACCTCAAAAAATGCCTTTCCGCCTTTTTTAGTGTTAGAAATCTAGGAGTGGGGGTGTCCTCGGGCGCAAGGCGTTGACTTGGCTGCTGTGGAGCTTGTGCTGTTTCCGAAAGGTTAAAGAACTCATAGTTCGAGCACCCTCTAAAGATGGGTGCACTAATAGAAAGGAGACTCTGGATTTTAGTCTCATCCCAGACTTGCAGATAGTCATGGATACCCCTCATATCTCTGACGATATGTATGACTGGGTGAGTCTTTGCATATTCTCGTAGAAGAGCCTGCCCGCTGCGCTCCATGGATCCAGCACTGCACACGATGATATAGCCATTATCATAACTCCCAAGCACAGATCTGAGCAGTTCTTCGAGACGTTGATTGTGTCTAGCAGATCCGTGTTGTTTCCTATATGCTGCATTCGAGAGTCCAGTAGACTCCTGGAATGCACTGTCAACGTCGATGACTGGTCGGTGGCAAGCGGCCGAAGCAATAATAGCTAAGGTAGACTTTCCGGTTCCTTGTATACCGATGAGGACGATGGAGGCATCGGCACTGAAAGACCGTGACGTTTCGTGAGGAGTGTGAATGGGCGTAGGGGTAGAGCGAGCACTACTCGACACAGGATCTTGATGGGTATCAGTCTCTTTCCATTTAGAGTTACAAAGTAAGTGCGCTCAAACGTACTTGTATCGCGCTTGCTACTAGGTTGCCATTGCTCACTTCGAACTCCAGTGTTGAATCTCTTGGCCTGTAACAAATGGGAGTTATTCAAATTCGAGTCCGCGATCCAACCATGGGCGTGAGAACGATTCTCAGCATTCATCGCTGTGAAATTCCTCTTTGTACCTATCAGGGCGGATGCCATATTGTAGAATAATTCGGCAAACTTGATCGCAGCGGTTCGAAGGGCTACAATGGTTGCACGGGGCCTACGTATATACCATGATCACGGCATTCGAGGCAAAGCACTGGGAGCTCCGTCTGTAGGGTTAATCCAAGTAGACCTCCACCGAACAAGACGGTAGAACAAACTGGATAGATTGAGTGGATTTTGAACATGAACAAGATACTTAGACATAGTGGATAGGACTAGAGGGCACAACGATGGAGAAGGATGCCCGTCCTCCAGAGATTGAGGTACAGGGCTGATTGGGTGGGTGAAGCCTTATCCGGCCGGCCTGCTCCGTAAATCGAGGACTGCGTTCCCCAGTTCTTCGACCCCAGACTTTCAGAGAGAGCGTCTCCACTCGCAAACATCGTAGCACCTGTCACAACGAACATGTTGTCATCAATGGCAGGCCACAGTAAGTACCACTGGTTTGAGCCCACAGGCTGCATGAGCATAACTGATGATTGTCTTGCAGCGAAGTTTTTCTCAATGTATGCAGCTTCCGTTCAACCTTGACGTTATGAGATGCTACTTCAACGCTTGCTGTTAAATCAATCTATCCGAAGTCTGCCACAACAATCACTAAGAGGTTGAGCCTTTAATTCCAGCTCATTACCATCTTCAATCTTTGCGAGAAGCGAAAGGTTCATTTCAAATCCCTACTTCCATGGTCGCCTTCAGTTGGTATGATCGAAACGAGCGTGCGGAACCAGCTTAATTAAGGGGCTCCTGGAGCTGAAGACGACAGCCTTCCACCGGCGGTTGCGGCTCACGTAGATGCCATGCCCAGCCAAGGCCACAGTATCAAGCGCAAAGCCGGCGCTCCTAATGATGCGGACGAGAAGCCCCCTGGGAAGCGCCAAAGAGTCTCTCGGGCTTGCGATCAATGTCGAATTGCTCGAGAAAAGTGCGACGGAATTCAACCAGTCTGCTTTACCTGTGCAAGCTCCAATCGAGTATGCTCGTATACTGCCAACCCTAAGAAACGTGGCATTCAGCCTGGTTATATTCGGACTCTGGAACTCGCATTGGCCTGGATGTTTGGCAACGTGCCCGAGACCGAACCCACATTGAATAGGATGCTTACGCATGAGGGTACATCTTCCGTGCTGCTGGGTAAAGATACAGATGACTCCAACAAATTGCACAAGAGGTGGAGGAGAAGTAGATTTTGCAAAGATGTCGACAAGTTGCTTTCTGGTGCAGACACTTCTAATGACATTGAAAATTCCAGCCCTGAAAGTGATGACGAAGGTGCCGATACAAGTCCGATAGACGTGATTTCAAGTGCAGATTTTACTGGATTAACTGGAGCATCACACAGGCCGCAATCGGCTTCCATTTCTTACCAAACTCCACGAGGCCCCATCGATGCTACCGTGTATTCGCCACAAGGCAGGGCATTGGATCACAGAGGCGCACATCAAGCGAAGTCACCCCAGAGAATTCAGCTGCCAGCAGATATGTGGGGTATGCTTGACGTATACTTCGCATATACACATTGTTGGTTTCCTATATCTGAGAAACACGATGTGTTGAAGACTTCTTACTCCTATCCTGAGAGTGGACTTGAGCTTTCTACAAGCATGCCCTGTTCCGGGGATCATGCGGAACTTTGGAGCATCTTAGCTCTTGCTTCATTACAGACTTCGTCTCGAATATACGAATCAACTGGTCCTGGGAATGCACCGGCGGATGAGGGTTGCGTATCATTCGGCCGCCTGTACGGTCTTGCGAGAGAACTTGTTCCTAACGAGCAAGGTCCTTTCGAATTAGGGCACGTCAAAGCGATTTTGATTCTCGCACTGATAAACCTAGGCCAGTCAAGCGTAAACTCTGCGTGGATACTTCTAGGTCATGCTGCTCGAATCCTTACTGGACTAGAGCACCTTCATCTTTCTCGACAAGACGATTATTTGACCTACCCTTCTAGATTTAAGCATGTCTACGCGGGCTGCTTCATACTCGATACCATCGTTTCTACCCACTTGAACCGGCGCCCTTACCTGCAAAGTTCGGACATCGGGCGAATTGGCAAATTGAGCGAAGAAGGGTTGGAAGAATGGCAACCTTGGGTTGCATGTCACGGTTTCGGGAACCAAAGGCGTCACTCAAATCCATCAATCCGAAGTCCGGTGCATAGCCTAAGCACATTCAATCAACTTCTGGATATTGTTGGTGTACTGAACGATGCCTTTCAACCTTGGGAAATCTCCAACGGAACGAGGTCTACAGGGCCGGTGCATCGGCTGGACGAATGGAAGGCCTTGTTACCAACGACTTTTGACCACATACGCAATGAAAGCCCGGTAATGGTATCGACCCCCCCAGCAGCGATATTATACTTGGTTTATCTTTGTATCAGAATCAGGTTTGATAGCGACTCATCCCACCATTCCTTGATCCAAGTAACGATAGACTTACTTGAACGTTTCAGCGACGTTTTCGGGGATGTGGCATTGCCTACAATTGTTCAGAGCTTGTTGGGCTGTGCCAGCAGAACTCAGTCATTCGAAATGCTTGACGATGGTCGCAAGACTCTCTTTGAGAAGTTCCGATCGGGATTCTTTAATCCCTTGCATCACAATGCGAAAAGTAACGTTATGGCAGAAGCCAACGGCGGTCGACAAGTAGGTACAACTGACCTACCAGGCGGCATTCAAGACGGGAGTGTCAACCCGCAGGATTCGAGACTTAGCTCCGTCCCTTCTTCGAGTCAACAACTACCTAGCCCTGAGTCTCTTCATATTCCTTTCAACTCAATGTTGGCTCCCATAGGCAATCCAACTCTGAACACTACACCACAAGCTAGAGACAATACTTTTCTCCAAGAACTATTACCCGACATGGATCCTTCAAATCCTCAGCAACCAAATCTTCGAACACACGGTAACGGCCAAAATAACGTTTCAAGCATCGATTCAGTACAGTTTCAGCCTATGTATAACGAATCTGGACGAAGTAATATATCGAATTCGCTTGATCTAGAAGCCTTCTTCGACGAATTAGTATCCCTCGACGGAGCTGAGCGCTTAGACAGTCAACCACAATTTATGCAAAATCTTGGATTTGCGCCTGATGCAGATATTACAGACGTGCTCGCATCGAATTACGGGCAATTCCATCATCTTCTTCCGCCTTTCATGCAACAAGGCAACTTTGGACATCCGCCACTGGATCAAAACGTTCTATTCGAAGGCAGCTGAAGCCCACACTAGAGGAATTCGAGATATTATTGCTTTCGTTCGCATCATGATGCTCTCTCCTAAATAGTGACTATCCTTTGAGGGTGATTTCACAGAGAGCAATTGTCAAATGTCACAGTGGACTGCAGTCCTGTCTCTTCGCCAATATCAACCGCATGGCCGGTCTCCAACGCCTTCTTTATCGCTTGACAAACTATCAGCGCTCTCATACCCTCGCTTCCAGGACAGCTCGGCTTTTCTAGTCCTCTGATCACACTCACGAAATGCGCGATCTGCATCTCGAATGGCATCTTCATGTCCGGTATTCTGGAGTGCTCAGATTCCATATGTTCGGTCCAGCTTTTCTTCGACCCGCCATAACTCCATCGTGTCATATCCGGAACGCTCAGACTCGCTTCAGTTCCGAATATCCTATAGAAATCCTGTCCCATATGTGGAATCATGGGATTCTCACCCGTACCGGCTTCAAAATTATACGGTGAAGGAACAGCGTCACTCAACAGGAACGTTCCCACGACGCCGCTCGCAAATCTCAGAATAATGGCGGCGCCCTCTTCTGCAGCGTAGTTACGCTGTGATAAGGTCTTTTCGGCATGAACGCGGGTGATTGGACCGAATAAGTGGTGAAGGATATCAATCTCATGAACAAGGTTGATAAGGACCGGCCCTGCAGAATCAAGCCTACGCCATTCGGTCGGAGGATCGAAGTATTCGGGTGGTTTGTATGTTGCCCATAGACCATTTATGGCAACGATACGACCCAAGGATGGCAGAAGCTCCTTGGTCATAATTACAAAGCGATTGAACCGACGATGGTGTCCAATCAGCAGGTGCCTATTACAAGAAGCTGCTTGCTTGACCTAACATCAATGAGCGCGGCGTCGGAGCATGTTTGGCGTATCTGGGTACACACTAAATCTTGACCACTAGAGATGTCGACAGAGATCGGCTTCTCACATAGAACATGCAATCCGCCATTAAGAAGCTCCTTCGATACTGGGACGTGAGTATGGTTTGGGGTGCAGACGATTGCCGCTTCCGGTTTCAGTGGCGATGCCAACATTGCCTGTACAGATGAATACAAAGGACATTTTAGTTTTTGAGAGACTGCTTCCGCTGCAGGATTTGGATCGACTATGCAAATTAGCTCTGTGTCTGGGTCATTGAGCACGGCATCGGCGTGTCTGGGACCTATCAAGCCTGTGCCAATGACGGCTATTCTGACAGGTTTGGCATTCATTGAGGATATATTCAGAGATTCAAGAAAATACGATGTAAGAAGGAAGTTTGATATTCAACTCGATGGGTGCACATTCCACCGATAACTCTGAACTTGATACAGCCATAGAAAGTCACGGCCAATCACATCATCATTCTTAAATTTTCTCCACACTTTCCTGCAGAATCTATAAGCGCTTCTTCTTTAGCAACGTCTGGGAGCGGCGAAGAGCTTTCCGGGCGCATCGGAAAAGGGCTCACGGCTGGGTGCGTAAGTTGTGGTGAGAGTGGAAAAGCACTCTTCCACCCTGGTCCAAGCTCCCTGCCCTGACCTCATCTCGGAGGTGCGAGAGCAAAGCAGCATACTTTCATCCGCAGAGCTTCCGCGACAATCCACTCTCAAGCGGCAAAGTACGGCTTCTAGGCGATATGCCGATTTGGATAGATGTAGTAATCCGGATAGAAGACGGACCCGCAATTGCTGTCGCATTTTCTACTTTGTATGGCGAAGTTGGACGGGACATAATTAACCTCACTGTCATTCTTCCTCGTTACTAGCAGTATCAGTCTTGTCCTTTTCTCTTTATCTTTTCTCTTAACTTAAACTGTTAATATTGTGCTTCGTATTATCTTTACGATATATATCTTTTGCTTTTGTGGAAAGAGCGAAGAACCACAATTTCTAATTCCAAACCACGTTGTTCGATATCGTTTAGCAACAGTCATCTCAAAGACTCAAGGACTGACTTACACATATCACACTATCCATCACTTCCAAAATGCCCCTCAAACCAGCCATCTCCTCCATGTCCCTAGGCCGCTGCTGGGCTGGCCACAGCTTCCACCACAAACTCTCCATGGCATCCAAATACGGCCTCACAGGCATCGAAATCTTCTACGAGGACCTTGAAGATCTAGCACGACACCATGCAAGCAACTCAAACGAATCGCCTTCCTCCTCCGCCCTGTTGTCTGCAGCTCAAGAAATCCACACCCTATGTACTGAACTCTGGCTCACGGTCATCTGCCTACAACCATTCATGCACTACGACGGACTCAAAGACAGAGAAAAGCACATGCATCGAATTTCAGAGATGAAACTCTGGATTCGACTCGCCCAAGCCCTGCACACCGACATCATCCAAATCCCATCCTCCTTCCTCTCCGCCGACCAGATCTCTCCCTCGCTCATCGTGCCCGACCTGCAAGAAGTTGCAGACTTAGGACTCCAAGAAACCCCGCCGATAAGATTCGCATACGAGAGTCTGGCGTGGGGCACCTACGTCGATACCTGGGAGCAGTGCTGGGACATCGTGGAGAAAGTGGATAGATCGAATTTCGGCATCTGCCTCGATAGTTTTAATATCGCAGGGCGTATCTACGCCGATCCTGCATCCCCAACTGGACGAACGCCGAATGCAGAAAAAGCGGTTAGAGAGTCGATGGAGAGGTTGGTGAAGAGAGTTGATGTGGAAAAAGTCTTCTTCGTGCAAATCGTAGATGCCGAACGCCTTTCCTCACCGATCGTACCTGGTCATGCCTTCTATGATGCCGAGCAACCGGCGCGCATGAGCTGGAGTAGGAATTGTAGGCTTTTCTATGGAGAGGAGAGCAGAGGGGCGTATTTACCCGTCAAGGAGATCACGAAGGCGCTAATACAAGGGTTGGGTTATCGGGGCTGGGTCAGTATGGAGTTGTTTAATCGAGTCATGAGTGAGGAGGGGGAAGAGGTGCCGGAGCATTTAGCGAGACGGGCTGGGGAAGCGTGGAGGCAGATTGTGGAGGATTTGGGGTTGGAAGGAAGTGGAGGGGAAAGAACCACTCAGGAGGGAAGTGAGAGAGATGTGGCCAGTATTGAGTCCGCTAGACTGTGAGTTCGCAATGGCGATGCAGTTGCAACCGCATTGGATCTGGTGTTTGGGTCTTTCTCGTGCAGGCATGTATCTAGGACAGTGTTATCCAGTCTAGCGTTCACAGATCGATTAGAGTGCTCAGTACTCACCTTTGTGCTATCTTGCCTCGTGATATAATATATTCAATACAAAATTGGAGTCGCTAAAGAACTCTTGGTTATATCTATCACTGGTAGCGATGTCTTATGTCTCCAATCCAAGAACAAGAGATGCACCAGGGATGCCGGTTTTCGTTGAAGTACGAACTCCCTTGGCTATACAGGTCCGGAAAGATCCTGTTCTATAGGTAGATTTCTAAATAATCTCAAGGATGGCAAATACTTTGACGCCTTTCCTAAAATCTGAATGGGCTATGTAGGCTGGTAGAAAATAAGTAGTAGACCTCCGAAAACGACGAATTATAACACCCATGTGATGCAGAGTAAATGGGAAGTATTGTGAAGGGTTTATTGGTAAATAACGTTTGTTTCAAATGTCTGTTATCAACTAATACGAATTCAAGGAGAAACATCTATTCTTCCCACCCTCCGGATCCAGCACTATTCAGGAGAAATGTTTACAAAGATTCCAAACCACAATCTCCCCATCAAACATCCCCACTTCCCAGCCTCTCAACCCTTGCATCCCTCGTCTTCTCGGCGCTCAAACCCGCACCATCGGCATCATGTCTGAATTCCTCTTCCTGCTCCCTCAGCTCGGTCATGACGGTCCTATTTGCCTTGGAGACAGGCTTGATCTTAAACAACCTATCCATTGCCTCGAGGGGCACAGATTTCGTCTCCGGAATCAGGAAGTAGACGAAGGGAATGGAAAGGATCATGAGGGACGCGAAAAAGAAGTAGACGCCGTAGCCCATTTTAAGGAACATCTGTGGCGTGAAGCGCGAAATGATGAAGTTCCAGAACCAGTTGTTTGCTAGATTTTTGATCAGTGAGGATAAGTGGAAGGTTGTTGGTGGAGAAGGACTTACCTGCTGCGGACGCTTGACCAAGCGATCTGGTGTTCTGGCTGAACATCTCTGAGTTGATGACCCACGGCGTACCATTCCAGGAGGGAGTATACTGTTAGAAAAGATCAGTTGATGAACAGTCAGCTTTCCAGAAAACAAGGCAGAAAACTTACGAATGCAGTCCACAAATAGAAGAAGAAGATGGCGGCGATGCCGCCGGAGGAAAGCTTCGTGTTCTTTAGATTCTTGGCTGGGTCGGAGAGCTTGATATAGGCGCCGATGAACCACATGCACAGAGAGCCACCTCCAGCGCCCCACATGAGCAGCTTACGGCGGCCGAGTCTGTCAATGAGGAAGAGGAGCCATATGATCGTGAGGGAGGTCTTTACAACTCCGAAGATACCTGTGGTGAGGAAACTGGTGTTGGTGCCTTGGATGCCGATCGATTTGAAGACCGTTGGAGAATAGTAGTTGATAGCGTTGATACCAGATCCGTTCTGCCAGAGGAAAAGCATGCCACCGAGGAAGAATCGCCAGAGGACTGTCCTCTGCTTGAGAGCAGCGAAGGGTTTCCAGAATCCAGCGCCGACGTGGATCCGATCGTGTTCGATCTGGGCATCGATGGCGGCCACTTCTTCAACGATGTAGAGGTCGTTTGCCGGCAGATTTCGGATCCAGCAGAGGTTGTTAAGAGCCTGCTGCCGGTTGCCATTGGTGAACAGCCAGCGAGGAGACTCCTTGATCCAGAGAGCGCCAATGAGAAGCAGACCTGCCGGGATGAGTTGGATGGCGAAGGGGATGATCCATTGCTTGTGGGTAGGTGCCATCGTTTCTGATAGACCATAGTTGATCCAACTATGAACTGTGTTAGGATGCAGTACGTTAACGACTAATTACACGAGAACCTACAATCCGACCAATCCACCAATTTGCCATCCTAATTCATAAATACCAACAAGTCGTCCTCGAATTGCAGGTGGGGCCAACTCGGAGATATAGATTGGCACCATGTTCGAGCAGCCACCGATACCAATCCCGGCGAGCACTCGTCCGCCGATGATGAGTCCAAGGCCTCGATGCCCGTTCGCACCAAGCATCATTCCGGCACCGACAATGAAGACCGTTGTCCAGATCAGGAGACTCTTTCTCCGTCCCAGGAAGTAACTGGATGCATAGGCGAAGAAAGACCCGAAAAAGGCACCAGCCTGATACACCGAAACGATGTTGGACTTAAGGAGGGCCAAGTCGGAATCAGAATATGATGCGAACCGAAATTCTTTCGTGAACGATGGAAGAGCCAGGGTCGTGCCAATGAAGGCAGAGTCGTATCCAATCGTACACGAAGCGAAGGAGGCAATGGCTGCACAGGCGTATACGCGCCAGTTGTAGACAGCCTTGGGCGTCGGCCTATCCTCTACAAGCGTAAGGAGACCCATTTTGATGGTCTTTGTGTACGAGAGCGTCTGACGTTGAGGTCGATGCTCAGGTCTCTAGCAGAAACTCAACATAAATGGACAACCCACTGAAGGTGTCCCAAGAGATGTGACAAAAAGTCTGATGAGAGCGAGGTACAGTAGAGAAAGATGACAATATCACAACAGACAAGGGTCGAGACAAGCCCTGACCTATATATCTTTCTCCACAGCACGGAGCTCCAATTGAGGCTAACCTGGAAACGAATCTCAACCCCGTGGGGGAAATGGTTTTACAAGCGGAGCTGGAACTTCAGGTGTTGTGCTTCATGCAGTGGCAGGTCTAGCAAGTCAGCCAGACCAGGCCGACGGTCCGAGGTGATGGGAAGAGAAATTTTCCAAGCACCAAAACCACCATCCGACATTGCCCCGATGAAGTGGAGAGCAAGCCATGTCTAACTTCCCCAGCCTAGCCCCGGGTTTGAGATCTGGGGCGCATCGTGGCGCTCGGCGTGTCATGGTGTTGGTGGACATGTTGGGCGGGATGGCTGACGGCAGTTGACATCGCCGAGGTCATTCCGACCCCGGTGGAAGAGAATTCATCCCTTCGACGTCAGTCATTCTTGCAGACATCGCCTGCATCAGTGATTTTCTCTGGACGGGTGTTCTCCGCAGCTACGGTTGGGCCGGTCGAGTTGCATTGAGAAGGTTATTGTTGATTGCAAAGATAGAATATTGCTGAGCTTTGTCGAAGTCTTCTAATCGATATCCTATCCGCATAAGAAGAGCAGGTCAAAATTGGCCTTCTATCACACATATCTTCCTACTGCATTTGCATATCTTAAAGCTCTGTATATTTTGCATTTTTGACTGTCATTTTTTGTCGAACCCCTAATTCGTCACGGTCAAGATGTCAGTGGAATTGCCATCTACGGACCACTTAGATGGAGTTGGCTACTTGTTCGGTCATCCCATTGCTCATTCCATGTCTCCTTTAATGCATCAGACGATATACAATGGGCTAGGGTTGAAATGGTCACAGCTCATGCTCGACTCAACAGACATGGAGCTGTTTTTGAGATTGATTAAGGATCCGAAATTCTATGGTACGCTCCCTTTAGCTGGACTGAAGTAACTTGTCTATTTGCCTCTGAAATCTATTTCCTACCTAGTCAAAATGTAACGATTGTGCTTGGACATGTCTGCATGATCTCTTGGCAGCGGAGTCCATCAAATAATTTTCCAATCTATACTTACGTCTTCCAGGAGCCTCAGTAACAATGCCACATAAGCTCGCTATCCTCCCACATCTCGACTCTTTAACCCCTGAAGCCCGAGACGTAGGCGCCTGCAACACTATCTTCACCCGCCATGATCCCGCCACAGATCGCCGCCTCTACATCGGCACAAACACGGACGTGATAGGTATTCGCGACTCATTCTACTACAACATCTCTGACCCTGACGCCTGTTTCCACGGACGGCCGGGTGTAGTTGTAGGTGGAGGCGGTGCAGCAAGAAGCGCGGTGTATGCATTAAGAAAAATGATGAAGGCGAGCAAGATCTACATTGTGAACCGGGATCGAAGTGAGGTGAGCGCCGTAATCCAAGAGTGCAGATCAAAGGGGTTCGGGGAAGGCTTGATCGATGCAGCGACCGTTGCAGAGGCGGAGAAGCTGGAAGGCCCTGGGGCTGTCGTTGCGTGTGTCCCTAACTTTCCGCCCCGGACTGAAGAAGAAAAGGAGGCTAGAGCGGTATTGGAGTGTTTACTGAAGAAGCAACATAAAGGGGCCATCTTGGAGATGTGCTACCATCCAAGTCCTTGGACGGAGATCGCGGAGATTAGTCAGAATTTAGGATGGAAAGTCATCCTGGGTACCGAGGCTATGATGTATCAAGGTTTCGAACAGGTAAGCGGCTGAATTGAACTCAAAGATTGCTATGGCATGCAAGCCGTTGCTAATTCGTATTTAGAGCAAGTATTGGACTGGAAAAAGTATCGACGAAATGCCAGTGACGAAGGTCCATGAAGTGATAGCTGCGAAGCTTAGCGAAGCCAAGTTATGACGGGAAAAGTCTCATCCAGAACTGTAGCTGCATGAACGGAGGCGGAATAATAGAGCAGACCCAAAATGGCCGGAAAGGTTAAATAAGATACGGCACTTGGAGGTAAGGGTTCATTGAAAGTGAAATGCAGCGAGGCTGCTACTATGATTGGCTTATGAGGAATGATTGTATAGACAGAAACCATGTAAATTACCTCTTAATGCGCATGCACGTATGATTGTATCTAGTAAAATACCTCAAAATTCTCAAGGTTATTGAATTTGTGAAATCGCTTAGCAGCAACACTCAGTCTAGAAACCTCATGCGCCTGGCCGAGAATAATCAAGATTCCGCACACGACGCCAGACTTCTCGGACAGTCCGCTCCTGGCTTTGCCGGCCCGATTCGGTTGAAGATGCACCCGCGGGCCTGGATCTAGTCAGCTGCGCTCTCCTTGGAGCTATGAGTGGGATCGTGATGAACTTACCGTATTGCTAGATACAGTCTGCTACCGAGTCGCACATCTTCGATAGGTGCCGTCGTATGATCTTCTGGAGGGTTTGCGGTTGTGATCAGTCCTCCCGCTTCTTGCAGAATGGCAATACCAGCTGCAACATCCCTGGTAAATATAAATATCTGACTATTGCAAGACATCCTGAAACTCTTACCATTCCCAACAGCCACCCTCCCACCAAATGTCAAACGCACCCGTAGCTACGTATGCAAGGTCCATTGTTGCACTATGCCTTTTAATTAGCTTGTTTCTCAATGACAAATGAGGGTGCGATTGAGCTTACCTTCCCAAACTCCTCACACCATGAACCATTCCGCCCCTTCCACTCCTACCCCCAAGCTCTGCAGCCATGTTGACAAAGCTCTCGACTTTTCTATGGAGATTGCTATCAGGCTGATCTCTCCTGTCCTTCCCCCATTCACATGAAAAGACACAGCCACTAGGAGCTTTGGCGGGCATGGGTGGTATTGGATCGCGGACAAGTGGAAGGGGTTGGGTCTCGTTAAGCCATGCTCCTCGGCCAATACAAGCAGAGAAGATTTGGTTCAGAAACGGGGCATTAATCACGCCAATGTGTGCCTTGTTGTTAACCACAAAGGCGATTGAGACGCAGAACATGGGAAAGAGGTGAATGTAGTTGACGGTGCCTGGGGTAATCATAAGTATTCTGTATCTCGTGAATCATATTCGTATGCATTTTACCGTCCACAGGATCGATAACCCATGTTGGACCGTCCCCGATCAGATAGTCTCGGGAGGCACCCTTAGAATATGTCTCTTCACCAATGAAACTGGTCTCCAAACCACCATTAGCTCTGATACGAAGTAAATGGAGTTGTGGTATTCTGAATGGCTACACTGACTTATGTGAAGGATATTTCTCGGTGATTTGGCCTTTTATGAAAGTTTCAACATCTAGGGGATACTCAGTTCTGAAAATAGGAGCAAAATATGTTGTGAGAGGCGAATTGAGAAAGGTAAACGCTTAGCACAATCCTGTCAACCTCACCTTCATCAGTTTGAGTGACTAGATCAACTGCATTCGCTTTCTCAACATGAGTCCCCTCCTGCGGTCTGTTGTCGCCAGTTCTCAATCTCGCAGCGTCGAGAAGCTTCCGCCCGGCCTCCTTGCCCAGGTTTAGGGCGAACAGATAGATTTCATCCATTTCTTCGCGACTGAGCTCTGCCATGATGACTTCATGACCAAGTCAAACAGTCGAGGGGGCAGAGTACTTATCAGGCTTCGTTGATGATAGTGGAACGCCGTTTCAAGCCGTGCACGTGTTTCATCCGAGCCGAAGTTAACCCAACATAGAGATTGTAACTTTTACAATCTCTCATCACCCTTCCCAACACAATCGTTCATGGTGTGAGCCGGAAACCGAGGAAGCAGTGTCTGATAGGGCGTCTAGCTCCACAATCACCATTCCGGCTTCCACCTTCTTTTCAATAGATTACGATGATCTATTTTCAGTGGATCCCAATCCAGGAAAAACACTTTTCCTCCTAAGCCATCATGGTGCTTTGTAGGTAAGAACATACTAGAC
Organism: Hysterium pulicare CBS 123377; assembly: GCA_000467715.1. Taxonomy (NCBI): domain Eukaryota; kingdom Fungi; phylum Ascomycota; class Dothideomycetes; order Hysteriales; family Hysteriaceae; genus Hysterium; species Hysterium pulicare. The sequence goes on from AJFK01000981.1 coordinate 49,346, forward strand.
TGACTGACAGGATCATATTGTTCTCCTCTATCTACTGTTGAGCCACATCATATTATCTTATATTTCCGTCCACTATGGCCCAATCCATCCTCCTTATCAATGGCGCCAACCTTAACCTCCTTGGTACTCGCGAACCGCATCTCTACGGCTCCACGACACTTCCTCAAGTAGAATCGCAAGCTCACGAGCAAGCATCCATCCTCTCCATAAAGCTCTCTGCCTTCCAATCAAACCACGAAGGAGTCATAATCGATCGGATACACGAAGCGAGGGGGAATGTAGGCGCCATTGTCATTAATCCTGGGGCGTTTACACATACGAGTGTGGCAATAAGAGATGCGCTCCTCGGGGTCGAAATACCGTTTATCGAGGTGCATATATCGAATATACATAAAAGGGAGGCGTTCAGACATCATAGTTATCTGAGTGATAAGGCGGAGGCCGTCATTTGTGGGTTGGGAGTTTATGGATACACGGCTGCTATTGAGTATGCGGCGAAGAATATCAAGCCCAAAGAGAAGCCGTAAAGATAGATTGGAGGCTGCAACCACAGGTAGAGGGAAGGGTATGCTAAAAGTGATACTCCCTATAGGCTGTCTCCGCTTCTAGAGACTGAGGCCCCAAACCATACCTGGAATCCCGTAACAACGGCGATAGCTCCGAGCAATCTTTCCTATGATTATCCACTTCAACATCAATATTTCATCATCATACATCCTCTGCACCAGGGGCATACTATAATGACTGCACTTCCTTGCAGGGGTACCTTGGTATCTCACCTGCAAGGCTGTGAAACTGTGACGGTGACGTATTTCCCTCAAACCCTCACATTGGGGTAGGCAAACTTTGCCTTGCGGCTCAATTGCTGAGATGTGCTCCTTAAATACTGGACTACTACAAAGGTGTTCCGAAGCTTCCTTCACCTCAGAGTCAGCACTCATTCATCACCCACGGCGAACGACTTCTGTACCCTTGGTAGCGAATTCTCGATCTGCTTTGGTCTGCCAGGCATCATGCTTGGCTTTGAACTCGTCGGCGTGACGCTGGCGATAATCCCAATAGCCTTCTCTGCAACGGAATACTACCGTCAGGCCTGCGAGCCCGTCCTAGTCATTTCTCGTCCTGATCTCAAGGATGAGAAACTTGCGGTTGTCTATCGAGACTTACACTACGAAATGACTCTGCTGCAGGTCACTATGAAGAGGCTAGTTAAAGAGCTTTATGTCCCATGGCTTACGGATCAGGAGTTGAGGAGCCTGGATTCGCCCGAGATATTCAAGCATTGGGCTTGGAGAGAGGTGGCAATGCGGCATAGACTTGGTGACGCCGCTGATGCTTTCTGCGAAACAACACATGTTATTTTGGAATGCCTGGAACGAATTACGAAAGATGACACTCTTAAGCTTCCTTCGGAGGCAGTAGTGAGAGCAGCTTTTCATTTCTTTTCAAGAAAACCGTAGAATCTCTTCAACCCTGACATTCACTAGGTACCTGCCATAGCTTTCGAAAAACTGACCTCCATCCGGAGTCAGTGCCGCAAAGACAAGAGATTCTTCAAAGAGCTACGTGCAAGGATACGATTCGTCTGCCGCAACAAGCAACGCCAAGCGTTACTGTCAAAAATTGCGGAAGCCAATATCAGACTAGATCGGCTTCTGAACGTATCCATATGTCGCATCAATAATCCGAATGAGGTTGAGAACATCAGATCTCTTGTTAGGACTGTTCTCCACGATGGTCAACCCGTCTTCTCATCGAAAGAGTGTTGCATCCTTTCTCTTCGAGCTGCCTATAGCCTTCTGCGGTCTCCAGAGAGCGGAATCTTCGCGGATTGGAGCACCGGAAAGCGGATCTGCTTCATCAACTTAGACATCGTACAACTAGGACTGTTTCTTGTGGAATTGCGGTTCGGTTGCTTCGTAACGTGTTACGAATCCTTTGACTACTTGTTAGAAACAATTTATCAAAGGATCGCTGATCGGACGATTGACAGAATAGCGCTCCTAGAGGCGGCTCAACCGGTACACGAACTTGCAAAAGAAGTGCAGCAGCGGAGAGATCGGTTGTTTCCTAAATGTATACTCAACTTTATCCAGGCTATAGCAGCATGCTTCGCTTCTTCATCGTTGTGCGGATGCCAATGTATGAAAGCAGAAGGACAAGAATACCGTCGAGTCTTCTATGAACGCGTTGTTTCACCATTAGAAGAAAGTCTTTACTTGGGCTGGGGGCTCCGTATGACAGATCTCGGCTCTCATCGTACCGTAAACGTTATCACATCTCGAAGCACACCGGGGTAACACTGAAGTAGTATTACTCACCGCCTTCAGAAAGTGCATCTACACCCGCCGACTTCGATGCTACTGGCGTCTGTTTATGATTCCGTTTGGTCTGGACCTCCAAACTCGCGAAGCAGAGACATGCCTAACTTAACAAACTCTGGAAGTATAGACTTTTTAGTTTAGGTTGACCAAAATATTATCATTATTGTATAGGTACGCACTGCTTCTCATGTCGTCTACTGAGCATCCTAACCAAACACCAGCCTGCTTTGCACTCTTTGATTTTCAACCATTACATCCAACCATGTCCCAGCGCATCAATCAAATAAGCACCTGCACCAACTCAATATCGGCACAGTTACTCGGCGCCGGATACTCCGTAGGACCATAAAAGTTATACTTCCAAAACAGCTGAACGGCATCATGATTCCAATCACAAGCTAAAGTCAATGTCAGCCACATACCACCAATCTCAATCACCCACAAACAAAAGTAAAACCATCAAACTCACCTCTCCACCCACCCCACTCACCCGCCTCACCCGTTCCATTCTGAACAACGAGCACCTTCGCCCCATCCCCACTCTCCTGAAACACATACCCTGCATCCCCAGGCCCGGCATCAATCTCCACAGGACCCCACCCAGTGTAAGGCTGGTAAATCAACGAAATCCCATAAGGGTACAGTCCGAGAATGAAGATTTGATTCGCGCCGGCAGCGGTCTGGTTTAGGAACCCACGACTAGCGATGGAGGCGTTGGTCGTGAAGAGGGCGTCGTTGAAACCGGCGCCTGTGTGGGAGGCGTAGAGGTAGAGATCGTTGATGTGGGCGGGTGGAGCGGGATTCTGGGGCGAAGGTGGGAGGATGCGGGATTTCAGGTAGTAGAGGGGGCTGGTTGGGGTTACTTGGGCGAGGGTTGAGGAAAGGAGTGTTAGAGAGGTGATGAGGGTTAAATGGAGGAAGTGCATGTTGGGGATTGAATGATGGTGAGATGGGAACGAGCGACGTTTCGTAGAGAAAAGAAGGTAGAAGCTAGAGTCGATGCTGAGGGATTTGATGGGATGGTAGGAATAGTAGCAATCGCGGAGAGGTCCTTTTATAATCTTGTAGAAGAGGGAATACGATGCTGGCGCGTGATATGACGATCACATCGTCCCTGCGTCAAGACATTCGCAGTCCAAAAACTAGATCCCTAGCTGTAGATGCAAGATGTGCAGAGTACATTGCTGACGGGAATAAAGACCCATACGAGAGATCTACCACCTGTATCTCTGCCTCATCTATCTTTCTTCGCCGCATAGAGCCGCATTTGGCCATCTTCACTGCACCAGGATAATGATAAAAGCAGACTTGGTAGTACTTCTCACAGCTTTACCAACTGTAAGACTCGTAAACGGCTCATCGGCATTGATTGTAAGAGGAGAACCATGCTTCATCTCGTATTCTGTGTACCGCATGACGTACAGAATTGGAGTGTAGGTGCAAAAAAGGCTTGATGTGGAGGACCCTATCCGCCGAACACGCAGGATTGCGGCACAGCGGCAGAGGCGTCTGGGGTTTCGTCAAAGCTTATTTTGTACTGCATGAAAAAAAAATTCTCTCGTATTTGTTTTGCGAATATTGAATTGGAAGAAAGATCGGCGGGATAAGCGGGGATTTGGTTGGAAACTAATGCTTACTGATCAAAATTTCAATTTTTGTACAAAGAAGAACATGTTCATGCAGCTCTCAAGTGATGGAATCATTTACCTCGCAACGCTCAGAAGTCATCGTGTTAATTGAAGATATGTGAAAGATGTAGACACATGCATGTACAATTCCTCATCCCAACGTATACTACAAGCTCCCCTCTGCGTCAATCATACCAAACCTAATATCAACGAGTGAATGCATCCCATATATCCAAGCCTAAAGACAAATAATGAGTCTCACGAATTCGAAAGCTCCCAATCCAACGCCATGCATAGCTTACAGAATGCATCAAGTAAAAATCGCCAAAAGAACATCGGCGGAGGAATCGTGTCGATATTAGCAATTCTGCAAATAGTTGCTTGGCACAAGTCCTGCCCTGCCGGCCTTACCAACCACCTCTGCCTCCCACCATCCGTCATCCTGAAGTCGAATAACAGCCAGTATGTCACCTTTCGTGAAGCTGAGTTCTTCGGGGATCTGGGCTTGGTACATGTACATGGCTCGAGCTTGAAAATAAACGTCAGTGACACGGCTAGAAGATAGGAGTAGCAAACGCTGCTGAGTACTCACCGTAATGGAGAATCATCCGTCCATCTTTGGTATATTGCCTTGGCTCTGCGACACTCTTGCTTCTCACTTTTGTGCTCACCTGTCCTCCACCGTTGCCTCCACCATAACCGGCATCGCTGCCTCCATAGTACGCACTCGCAGGTCTTCCATTACCGCCTCCTCGACCCCGTTGGCTGCCCCCATAAACACTGCCATCGCCTCTCTCACTTCCAGGCCCAGGTGCTAGCTGAAGTGCCATATCACTACCTCGCGAACTACTCGGTCGATCGTACGATTGACGGAACTGAGGCGCTGGGCTAACGGCCCTTGAGCCTGGACCGGGACGGGAGTTGCCGTACATTGGATTTGGGGATACAGCTCGAGGTACTGCAGCATGTCCAGGAGAGCCACCACGGGAGGAATACGAATCCCTTCCACCCCCATTCCCGTATTGCTTGATTGGGCTTGTCGATTGTGCCCTTTGTCGCCCTCCCGCATTTGAAGCTGCGTATGGGTTCGGAGAAGTTGCACGGTATCCTTGTGTGCTTTGCGTAGATGAATTCGAGTACAATCCAGGCCGTGGGCTAGTAGCGCGTGGAGGCGCGGGAGAAGCCGCTCGCACCATTTCCTGGTTTTGTCCTCCACTTCCTCGAGTGGGTGGACGCGATGTAGAGGGCACATTCGTGTTACGAGAAGGATTGGTGTTGAACATGCTTGCTTTCTGATCGATGTACTTTTGCGTCGTTTGCTGCATCTGGCGAGATGTGAAAGCAGGTTGCGGAGCGCCCAACCGGGACATAGGTTGATCGTAAGAGGGCGGCGGAGTTCCTCGTTGTGCGGCATTCAGGGCGCTGTTCGTTAGTGGTGTAGGAATACCTCCAACTGGGGTCCCAGAAATTCCTGGTGTTGCTGGAGGAGCGGGAGTGGCAAGCCCATGATAGCGATCTGCAGACATTCGGACTGACGATTGCTTTGTAACACCCTTAAGCTCTGCGAGTGCTTGAGCAATGGGATCCAATTCTTCTTCATTTTTCTTTTGAGGTTGCGGCTGTTTGCGAGCGTCAGGAGAAGCAACGTCGAAAACGTTGTTACCGACATTAAGCTGGAAGTTGGCTCGAGGGTCGACAGGTTCCGGACTTGCTGAACGTGCATCACCTCCCAAGATTGTGTTGCGTGTCCCTTGGCCAAAGGGTCGGCTTGGACTCGTATTCTCATTGTTGCCACGCTTTGAAGTAGGAGCCCACGTGTTCCTGCTTCCGGGGGGAATAATCGATGCTGTTGGTGCCTCTTTCTCATGTTTGCTTCTCCTACGGAACGGACTGTGACCTTGGAAAAAGCCACTCTTCTTTTTCTGTACCTGTCTATCATCGTTTAAAGGCTGAGGTACAGGTGCCATGGGCTTTCCTGGAGAATTGGATCCGCTTGGTGGTTCCACGCTCGAAAAGGAGGTAGGATTGGAATAATCACTGTGAGAATCTCTACTTGACGGCCGTACCGGACTAGGGATAGTGCTCCGTTCAGATGGCGGTCCTATCCTACAGAATTGTGTCATTCCATCCATTGGGTAGTCATTGTGTGGCACCTGACTCTGCTGGTACTGCTGATGTGCTTGCTGTTGGGCGTGTATCAATCGCGGATCAGGTTGTATGCCGCGAGCTTGTTGAGATGGTGTAGGTTGCTGCGGAGACGGGGTTTGTATAGAATCCTGTATAGGGGCAGATTGTGTGTCCTTCAGTCCCATCTCTCGAATCAATGGATTGTTTGGATCATGGTGCGATTCGAACACAGATGGCTGAGGCGAGGAAGTTCGGAAGGCCGGATTCATAGTCCTCTGGAATTGAGCTACAGAATAGTTACCCTCATCTGAGGCTTCCGATGCGTTGTCGTTCACATCCCCTCGGCAAAAGTTAATGAACTTTGGAGGATCTGGAATTTCCTGGCCGGTACCACTATCTTTGATGAACCCGAGGATATCTTTCTCGACATCACAATCTTCAAGCGACAGTCTTATTTTTTCGCAAGACTTGTAAAGCACGTTAAATCCGCAAATTTGCCAAGTGAACGATGGGGAGCTTACAGCATCATCGCTTACGCAGACCGTTGAAGCAACATTTGCAAAGGTCCAAAGGCTGCTCTTCATATAATCAATACGCTCTTCTTCGAGATCTTGGAATTTCTATGTGAGAGTTGTCAGTTTAGTTTTCGAGGAAAGCAGTCTCTGGACGCAACTAACATCACAAGCGGCCTTCCAGTCTCTGTTCCATCGTCCGGTAGTCTCCTCCAGAACCTTCACAGCGGCCTCGTATTCACTACTTGTGCTTGAGAGTTGAATTTGGGTCTTTTCCAATTTGGCCTTGTTCTTTCGTTCCTCTTGACCCATGACCATGTGCGCCTGCGCTAGGAAGCCTTTTATCTTCAGACAGTCTTGTTCGTATCGGTCTCTTGCCTACACCTATAGTCAACATTTTATTCATCATACATTGTTCCTTCGACGAACTTTGTTCACGGCTATCGTCTGCTGTGTTTTGATTTTGAGTAGCTTCTCTATGCCACCTTGTACGATCTTTCTGCGTTCCTTCATTCCACCCGAAAAGGCCGCTAATGGCTCTTCCAGCTCACTCTTCATCTGACCGGCAATGTTCTGATGAGACTTCCCCATTGATTCTACTTCTCCACGGATTACGTCGAGAGACATTCTGAGTGTACCGGATTCGGAGGATCCGAGAGGTTTGCGGGAAAGATTAAGGAGCTTTCGAGAGTATTCATCTTCGATTGCGGCACGGGCTGGTACAATGTCAGATCTCGTGGAGGGAAGGTATGCACCCTTCTAGCGTACCAGTGTAAAAGGATTTCAGCTCATCTGAAGTGACTTTGGCGTTATGGAGGCGTTCGAGCAACGGCCCAACGCCAGCATCATCTTTGCCCCAGAAGTTGTTGGCAACTACGGAATATCAGCGACGATGATCTCCAAGGACTTGATTTGGCATTACAAGATAGAGACACCGAAGGCGGCTCTGAGACGGAGGCCCCAGGCATTGCGCCTGCCTTTGTTTACGACTCTGTTGTCGTATATTCGAACGAGCGACGTTTGATGGGAAGAATTGATTGCAGACGGTACAGAAGTGAATGATATAGGATGAATATTATCAAAGTTGAGATACGCTAGGTCTGAGTCTCGAGGAAGAATGACAGCAGGGGTGACTTGTCACGGCGAAATGTTTATTTAAGTGCGTGTCCATGACAACCGCCTTCTTGGCGCCAAGGCTGGACTCTGCCACCTGCAGATGCGAGTGCCTGGTCGGTGCGCATAAATTTGCTTGTATTCATTCACAGAGGTTAAAACTGCATACATAAGTTACCTACCCTATTTGAATCCTCGACTGACCATAACTGGAACTTGTCATCGTGAGAGCTTCACGGTTTTTCCTATTTTGGTACTCTCACTTCGGTTACAATAACGAGCCACAACGGGTGTCATTCGTCGTGCTGCGGACTTCCAAAGCCGCCTAAGTGTAGGTAGATCCTATTCTACAAGCTGCTTTTTAAATAACCTTAAGGATGGCAACTTGCTTTAACACCTTGTACCGAGGTTGAATCGGCTTTGCAGGCCGGGAGGAAAGAAGGCGGGGGACGCAAACCTCTCCTCTGAAAGCGACGAAGTATGACACCCCCTGTGAGCTAATTCCTCATAATATAGTCGCTGTTGTGATTGTTCTTCTCCCTTCAAAAACACCCGGAAAGTGTTTAGATGCACAAAGACTGAACTCGTATTATCTTGGAATAAGCTAAGCTTTCAAGTACCACATCTGCATCCTCTGCTTCAACTTCACTTTGAGATGTGAGGTCGCGTGGTCGTTTGAATGTGAGCTTGACGGATACGCCTTCATTGCCGCGACTCATAGTCGGTTGCGGACGGCTTCCCAGTGCGATGGTGAATCATACTGTACCTTTACAAAGATGCCCTCCCTTAGCGCGCGGCATGTCTTATACGATGTGTTTCTGAACGTTCGACGTCCTGTTCAGCCCTGTGGGACACAATTCACGGTGCCGTCGGATAGGTGCACATTGTCTTGCCATCAGATTGGCGGCCAAACCTCTGTCTTGGGACAAGAGAAGCTTATTTCTACACAGCTACAGGTTTGTTAAGCCATCCGGTCTTGCCAACGTCCGTCCGAGCGGTGCTCTTCTCACCTGACGGTAAGGAGGAATCGTGACTATACTGCGGAGCGGTTGTCTGACTAAGGTGTGCTCGGCTTAGTTGATACGGAGTCGCTGGACCTGCATTCTGCATTATGTGACTCGCGACTTCTGCGAGCTGTAATTTCTAGAAGAATGTGGCATAGATACTGGCATCAAGAGTATACTTCAAACTACTTGCAGATTACCAATATCTGCCTTGACTCTCATCTGTACTCTTATCGACTCGAAGTGCAAATATTAATCTGCCAGCTTGTCCCTCCGCCAAGAACCTAGGGCAACGCTTGAGCGAGCCGCAAGTCGAACCTCTGACACCGTCTTCATCCCCCAAACCCATCTTCAAATCCTCCTTCACCATCCTCCTCGAACCCACCTTCACTACCGTTACTAACGCGTCGCCCATGGAAGGCTTGTCTAGATGAGCCAGCAATTTCCTTGGGGCTCCGCGAGACAGCACCAAACCGTACGGCTAACTCCAATATCCACCGCATTCACTTCAGACCAACGCAACAGCCCCTCCCCCAACAGTTCACGCGCTGGCTTCTCTCCAGCTACAAATAACTTCCCATCATTACCCCCTCCCGCGTCTCGACACGTTGCCAGCCGCAACTCGTCCGCCTCCTCGACCTCCTCCCCATTTTCACCTTCTCACGCGGGACAGCAGCCTCCTCCCACCCAGCTGCTGTCTTCCACGAGATCAAGAACAATAGCACCCCCAACCAATTCACAGTTGGCTTCCTCCGCCGCAGCCTTGCCAACCGCATCGCAGGGTGGTGGAGGTATTTCGAGCAGCGGCGGAGGAGCCCCCAAATTAGCTCGAGCCTCACCCTCACTTTCACAATCGAGTACCGTCGGTTCGCCCAACACAACCACAAATTCTACGTCTGCTCCATCGGGTCAATCCTTGTCAAGGATTGTCATTGCTCAGGTTTTCCTTCTGTTGAGCCAATTTGGATCCATCAAAGAGGATAAGGATAAAGCCAAGTGGGAGACACAAGTCGATCAAATTCGCAAGGTTGGTTGCACTTGTATCATCTCATACTGTAATGAACTTTACTAACTGACATCCGTAGTTGATCGATTCTAACGGCATGGAAGTCTTTTCAAAATATTTTCGTCGCTTGCTTCAAAGCAATGCTGGCCAAATCTTCCCTAGCGCTGCCAGGGCTTCCGACAATTCTGGAAGTTATGCGCTTCTTGTGACCGAAATGCAAAAGATCAGACAAGATCCTCAGCAAGCGCCAAAGGTTGCGGAGTCCATAGATACAACCGAAGGAGATCTCTTTCGTGACTTCGACCTATCTACTTTCATGGCACACTTCAAGTTGGATCCCGTGGCAAAGACTACGCTAGCCCTTGCGTGCAAGTCTGCCTCCAAACCGGATCTTCGTACAAAGGGTGAGTTTCTTTGCCTGTCTTTCCCACCCTAAACTAACTCCCGCCAGCCGATGCAATCCTGTCCAACAACTACCAAGAATTCGTGGTGACCGTGGCCAACCCAGTTATCGATGGACCGGATGATTTGCCCACCAAATTTCTCGCCACCGTTATAGACCGGCTTATACAAGATCCACCCCGGGATTGGAACGATGAACAGAGGAATTCGTTGAACTACGCAATGCACTTCAGATACCAGAAGCTGAATGTACCACCACCAGCAGAGATCCAGGCAGCTTTGCTTTTGATGGATCTTACTGATCCTATGCAGAATCCTCTGGTGAAGATGGTACAGCGTGCGGGTCCCAAGGCCACGTCAACACTCGAGTCGTGTAAGGAGATGCTCGCTTCAGCAGAGATCCGCGATATTAGCTACCAGCAAGTAGCTAACGTCCTCCTTTTTATGGTGATAACCCAGAACGGCCAGGCATACAATGCAAGCAACTTCGTACAAGCTCTCCGAGAGCATCGTGTTGGACAGCGACTCGATTGGCAAGACGTAGTGCACGCGTTCGATCGAGAAGGCCTTCGCGTAACGAAGTCTCAACTCCTTGCCCTATATCACGCATTACTTCCTTTGTCCATTGAATCCGAGAACTTCGATATCCAGCTCCTCTGGGGAGGAAATTGGCAATACGACCTCACTCAGCTGTCTTTCCTGGTTGCTTTCCTGTCCTGCTCTCCTGAAGAGCTGGACGCCTCGCAAATTCCACGGCTACGCCAATCTTTCACCACACAGATGTTCGAAGGAGCTTCTGATGACGTTAAGACTTTCGCAGAGCAAGCAGTTAAGCACCCACTAGTTTCTCTGGATGCAACGTCCGCGTTGTTTAACATGATCTTCCGCTCCCAAGAGTCCTACAACACCGCTCAAACCCTCAGAGTTCCAGAGTTGGTCATTAACGCTAATACGCACATATTCGTCGTTGCCGCCGCCGCTGTCCCAAAACCATGGGGAATTCTTCAAGAACAGGCCCTAAGTCAGCTATTTGAACCCTTTTTCGAAAAGCGACTTCCACAGTACAACTTTGTTCTCCACGGTCTTTGGCAGCGTGATGCCAATTGGATGGTTGCAAAATTTGTTGAGATTGGCCGCAATCCTGCTTCCTTAATGTTGATCTTGGAGCATGCGCATACCCATGGGTGGCTTGAAAGCATCATTCGAAGCAACAACGATTTAAGCCTCGACTTGGCCGCTCAAGCTCATGCTCGAAACTGGTTTGAGATTGAACCGTGGCTGCAACAAACATTCGAACAAGCCGGTCCTCTTTTCCGGAGGATACTCACGCATTTTCTGTCCACGAAAGCCGAGGAAGAACTCCAGAATCAACGTAACGAGCAAGCACCTCTCACTGCCCCACTACATGTGAGGACCGTCCACCCTCTGCTTTGGTTTTTGGCCGAATGTGGACTACCAGAACCCGAATTGCTGCCTCTACAGAGGTCTTGCATCCAAGCCTATCCACGACTCATTAATTACGGTGAAGGAGTCGATGATATCATTGATACTAATGGCAAGGATGGAAATGGGCTGCCAGAAGAGGCTGATAAAAAGATGCAAGAGCATTTCAAGAACATGTACAGCGGTGAAAGTGATGTTCGTGACATCATTGGGGTCTTGAAATCCTACAAAGAATCGCAGGACCCGGGCGAGCAAGAGCTGTTTGCTTGCATGATTCATGGACTGTTCGATGAATACAATTGCTTCGGTGAGTATCCACTTGAGGCGCTTGCGACAACTGCGGTACTTTTCGGAGGTATAATCAATTACAATCTGCTCTCTCGAATCGCACTCCAAGTAGGATTGGCAATGGTCCTCGAAGCTGTCCAGGAATTCCGAACAGAAGATTCCATGTATAAGTTTGGTCTCCAGGCGTTGATACATTTCTCATCTCGCCTTCCTGAGTGGCCGAACTATTGCGACCAACTTCTTACAGTCCCCGGCCTCCAAGGAACTGAGATCTGGCCGAAAGCGGAAGAGGTAGTGGGTCAACAACTCGGCGAAATGAACGGCGATACGCAGAACGGTGTTGGCATGACGAATGGGACCAACGTGGATGAATTGCTTCAGGCCGAGTCGACAACCCCGAAGTTCAGCTGCCTGCACGTTGACCCCCCACTGCGACCAGAATTATACGAAGAACCGGATGAAGACGTCCAGGACAAAGTACTCTTTGTTCTGAACAATGTCTCTGAGCGCAATCTCAACGATAAAATTCAGGATCTCACAGAAGCTTTAGAGGAGAAGCACCATCAATGGTTCGCGGGCTATCTTGTGGAAGAGAGAGCTAAGATGCAACCAAACTTCCAACAGCTGTATCTTGACATGCTAGACCTGTTCGATGATAAAGTTCTTTGGGCCGAAGTTCTGAGGGAAACGTACGTTGCGGTGGTTCGCTTGCTCAACAGCGAGTCAACAATAAATTCATCGACTGAACGCACTCACCTAAAGAATCTTGCTGGTTGGCTCGGATCTTTGACAATTGCCCGCAACAAGCCAATCAAGTTTAGGAACATCTCATTCAAAGACCTTCTCATCGAAGGATATGACACAGACCGCCTTTTGCTTGTCATCCCATTCACCTGCAAAGTCTTGGTACAGGCCGCCAAATCCCCGATTTTTCGCCCACCAAATCCATGGTCAATGGAGATTGTTCGCGTTCTCATGGAACTCTATCATTACGCCGATCTCAAGCTGAATCAAAAGTTCGAGATCGAAGTTCTCTGCAAGGGCTTAGATCTTGATCACAAGGAGATAGAGCCATCCAACAGTATTCGGGCCAGACCCCAAGCTGATGAGGAATTCCTCGGGCCCGTTGTTCCTGACGGTCTGGAAGCCTTCAGCGATCTCTCCATCATGAGCTTGAATCGCGCGCGAGGATCAAGTGAGAGGTTCTCGCCTGCTGCTATCACTGCTACTTTGCCGGACTTCAGTTCTCAATTGATCTATCCACCTTCTGGAAGCAACATTGTCGCGCAAGCCACTCTGAGAAAGATATTCCTTTCGGCGGCCCAACAAGCCATTCAAGAGATCATCGCGCCTGTTGTGGAACGCTCAGTCACGATCGCAGCTATTTCAACATCTCAGCTTGTCGCCAAAGATTTTGCTATGGAACCCGACGAGAACCGTTTGCGCGATGCTGCTCATACTGTCGTCAAATCGCTTTCAGGCGCTCTTGCCTTGGTGACTTGCAAGGAGCCTCTGCGCATGAGCATCATGAATAACATTCGTCTTATGGCTCGAGACTTGCCAGAGCAAGCCTTGCCGGAGGGCCATGTGCTTATGTTTGTCAATGACAATCTCGACACTGTTTGCAACATGGTTGAACAAGCTGCAGAAATGCAGTCTCTGCCTGAGATCGACATGCAGATCGAAGAAGGGGTGAGAATGCGCCGAATCTTCCGTAACACCCGTCCCACCGAGCCATTCAAAGACTCAGCTATCAGCCCTTGGGCTTTCTACATTCCTGATCCGTACAAACAGACTGCTGGGGGTTTGAATAGAGAACAGCTAGCAATTTACGAAGAGTTCGGAAGACAATCACGAGGTATGATTCCGCATGCCAACAATACCGCCCAAGAGGGTGGACGGCAAGTGCCCGATGTTTTGCAAGATCAATTTGCAGCTGTACCTAATTTGCCAACTCCCGCGGAAGTTCCGGCTGTCCCACGCCAAACAACTCAACAACAGCCACCTCGGTTACAGACTCTCCCATCAGCGCATGTTCCTCCAACACAGCAGCAGCTCAATGGCTACATGGAGCCTGCGGTACTGGATCGCAGCCAGCATGTCGAAGAGCTTTTCCTTGAACTGCTCCGCGAGACCAAGGAAGCGCCTGAAGAGCGTGTTCGAGAAGTCCGCCCGTCAACGCCTATTCACGATATTTACAATCAGCTCATTCGAGCTGTTGAATACGCCATAGCGGCTCAGAAGGAGCATCTGGCATTTCAGGTTGCTACACGTGTCACGCAGCTTCTATTCTCTGAACCGCTTAACCGGTTGGAAATCGATGTTCTGACCCAGTTGCTAGGGGCGTTGTGTCGACTATCATCTGGAACCTCCAGACAGGTGCTCATATGGCTAGCCACTATAGACGACGAACGAGTATACAATGCTCCGGTGATGGTGTCACTCATCAACGCGGGTCTTGTGGATATCCATCGCATTAACCTTACAATTGCAAAAGCTCTTCAGCAGCGTCGCGTCCCTGCTGTGGAGATGCTTTCCAGTGTCATGGATGAAATGCTACTTAATGAACATCCAAGCGCCGTGCGTACTGATTTCGCCGTGGCGATCGATGCTCTCACGCAATGGCTAGCAGAGCAGCCTAATTTTGAGCTGGGGAAGCAGGTCGCCTCCAAGCTGCAGATTCTGCCTGCCGACCAAGCTCTTCAGACGCCTCCATTGAGCGGAAAGAAGGATCAACTCGAGTACATTTTTGAGGAATGGATCCATCTCCAACGTACCGATACGCCAAAGAAGTCAATTGCGGCTTTCATCTACCAGTTGAACCAGACAAAAGTCATGAGCAGTCAAGAAGATACAATCGAATTTATTCGTGTTTGCGTCGATGCTTCTGTTGCATCATATGAGCACGAAGAGTTGAATCCTTACAGAGTTGGAAACCCCGATACAGCAACCATCAATGTCGATGCGCTTGGGAAATTGATCGTGTCATTGGTTATATACCAAAGCGAGGATGACGGCGCGGTCAAGGAGAATAAAGCCAAATATCTCGACGCCATGCTGACAGTTGCTATTCTCGTCTTATGCAACCACCAACAGACTAGAGCCGACCGACTCAATTCGAAAGTCTTTTTCCGGCTGTTTTCGACCATACTCTCAGAGCTACATGTCGCAAGTAAAGATAACGCTTTTGCAGGATTCACCGCCGACATGTTTTTGGTCGTGGCAAAAGCGTTTTTAGCCCTTCAGCCCAGATACATCCCGCGGTTCTCATACTCGTGGCTCGGCCTTATCTCTCACCGGATCTTCATCCCTGCTCTCTTGGGTGAAAACCATCAAGATGTTGTCACAAAGGACAAGCGGTGGGATGTGTATGCGCAACTTATGGAGGCTCTTTTAAGATATACCGGACAGCTTATCAGGCCTGCTGATGGATCCATCATGTCTCAGAACTTCTATCGTGGAGTCCTAAGAGTCTTGCTAGTCATCCACCACGATTATCCGGAGTTTCTTGCGGAAAACCATTTCCGCTTTTGTAACAGCGTCCCCATGCATTGCACGCAACTTCGAAATCTGATTGTCAGCGCATACCCTTCGACTATCCTGGAGATGCCCGACCCTTTCTCGACTGGTCTCAAGGTTGATCGTCTAGAAGACATCCGTCAGACTCCATACATTCGTGGAGACGTTGAGGACCTCCTCCAGAAAGTTGGTATTAAAGACGTCCTCGACGGCTTGCTCAGAGACGGGGTCCAGAAGGTAGATGATGTGCAGAGAATATGCAATGCTACGTACTATCCTGAACCAAGACCTTCGGACTTCGAACTGGTACCGACGACTTCTGATGCAGTGCTCATCCACGCGCTCGTTCTTTATATCGGATCTTCGGCCCTTTCTCTGCAAGGGTCTAAAGGACCTACTTTTGACCCAAGCTCACCGTCCGCAAAACTTCTAGAAAAGTTGGCGAAGGAATTACGTCCCGAGGCACGGTTCCACCTCGTCAGTGCAATTGCGAATCAACTGCGTTGGCCGAATGCCCATACGCACTACTTCAGTTATGCACTTCTGCACTTGTTCGGTCCTCCCAATAACGATTCACAAGTTCTGGACGTACAGCAGACTATCACGAGGGTTCTCCTAGAGCGGCTATTGGTCCATCGTCCCCATCCTTGGGGTCTCATCATTACTCTGTTAGAGATCCTCAAGAACCGTACCTATCAATTCTGGGACTTGCCGTTTGTCAAGGCTGCACCGGAGGTTAGCGACATTATCAACTCTTTACGACGTTCCTTTGGCTAATGGATTTTCTTATTCACAGGTGGAAAGACTGTTCAACGCGCTGTTCTCCCACGTTCAGCAGAGCCCTCGCCCTCTTATTTGATTGGAATCGCTCGAAAGTAGCGTTGCCTAATCAACTGATCAGAATAATCGCATCCGAACGATTGTCTAAAACACGACAGACAGCCCAAACCTTCTTACTCAAAACCAGAAAATGCTTTGCGCGTACGACCGGCGCGCCAGGTCACTAGTTATCATAATATCTGCTCCACACATTCTTCGATGCATTTACGTGCGTAGGGGTTCTATGGTGCTCATTGCGGACTCATTGCATGGCGAGCGAGGATATCTGGAGGCGAACTTCCAAATTATAAGGATTCGGGTCGATGTTACTTTTCTTCTCTATGCCCTTCGAATGTTCATCCTTCAAACTCCTTCCCCTACCTACATTTTTGTGTTTCTGCTTTCATTATCATCGGGAATTTTTGTTTCCCCCTCTGTTTTCCACCGACCTTTTCCCTTCTGTCTCTGTTCGCAATGCAGTGTGCGAGTCGGACGGGGCCTAGATCAGAAGGGTTGGTAGGATGGAGCAGGGAGGAGAGGCAGGGTGCTCTCTTCCTCCTTGTGTCTTCAGGCATCTTCGGGCTCTTTTGTTTTTCTCCATCTCTTTCGATAAAAAGCATGGCGTATTGGGGCCCCGGGGTTTTCATACTATGATAATGGATGGGGATTTCTTTTCTTGCTACCCTTCCTCTTTGACCTCCCTTACTTTGTAGATTACCATATTTTTTTCCATGGGTTGGTATGGTGTGTCTGGGGGGAGAGCGATGCATATACTGTAGGATATTATGGATGTTTGTTTGATGTTTGATATTGATGGTGCGATTTGCATGTGAATGGTGATTATGATGCCTCGGCGGATAGCTTCATAGCTTGGCCTCTCCCCCTCCCCTCACGGTGTTGATTAGCCACCGGATACGCGCCTTGGGGTGAGGATCGTGTTTCATGGATGCCGTAACTAAGCTTTAACCTTCCGTTGCATTTTTCATCGGTCTTTTATCTTCATATACCATCTAGATCCTTACACCGCCGACTTTCTACCCTCGAACCTTACTTTCATAAATAATCATAATCATATCTAACAGCAGACGCCATGTAGGTCCCCTGTAGGTCTTGCAATGCCAGCAACACGTACTCGGCTGTCTACTAGTAAGGAGCTCTGGTAGTCGATTTAGTTGATTTACCAAAAATTCGCTTTCAGTTAGCGAGCCATCTAAAATGATCGTACCTATTGCAAGACATGAAGGCTATAAGACGCGCTCCATTATACATTTTTGATACCATACGAAAAGTCTCACTTCAGCCAGCCAGCCAGCCACTTCATTGCAACAAGTGCCACGTCCGCGTACTGTACGTACTCACACGTATTTACTTGGCCCGATCCTAACATATAATGCGGTTGATAAGATCCCTTCCTCAACAACGACAGGAACCTAGCTAGTGCTTCTCAACCCAGATTAGGCACCGTATACGGGTGATCCCCGCCACAAATAAAGAATAAACGCCACCAACGGAGAGTCGGAGACAGACCATGGAAGAGGCTGGCGGGGCGGGGGGAAAGTTGGATGCGGACGGAGAACCGCGAGACTTTTTTTATTTCATTTCGTTTTAAGCGAGCGAGCGAGGGAGAGAGGAAGGGAGTGGGACGGAACGAGGAAGATTTGCTGCGAGGATTCTGGGATTCGGGGTGGGATGGGAATCCTTGCGGTGGTTCATCTGGCTCGTGCGGGGAAAGGAGGATTTTGGATTGAAGGAAGCTGGGTTTTCGTAGGGGGGTTCTGTGGATTCTCATATTTCACGCTTGTTTCTGGTTTGGAGGGCTCGTACATGTTTACTCAGATTCGGTGGGTTTCGTGAAGGTTATCTCATTTTAGAATTGTATATAGATTTTCTACGGTGTGGATTTATTGTACAAAAGAACGCCAGTGCTGATTGTTGGTAGCTCCTCCTCAGTGTATACATGGCTTTGTTTTCCTAGTGTGACGTTTGCACGTGTGAAGTATGATGTATAGAAAAAAGCGAAAGTCTCGATGATGTGTATGTAGCGCGTAGAATTGGTATACCCAAAACCTTTTTTGGCTCATGGGTTCATTTAAGACACTGTTCCTTCACGGCCGTAGTCTTGATAAGGATTGTACATACAGCCCTTTCCGTCCTCAATCGTGCTCATTTCGTCGTATTCTTCGGGTATATTCAACGGCGATTGTATCCCGCCGGTATACTCTCCAGTTTAGTAGTTTGTTTTATGTAGGTGCAGTTTCCGCGTTTGATCGTTGTGCAAGTCGTGCTTGCTCTATGGGATGTTCGCAGGCCGGAAGAGATTGGTTCTCGACATCCCTGTATTTGGCCCTTTGCTCGCCCTCGTCAGCGTTCTTGCGGACTAACGGTCTTCTTTGGATCCATTGGTAGCAAACTCATTTGGCCCCTTCTTTTCGATTTCAGGAGTGGAGTCTACCCGAGAATGGCATTGGTGGACGGTGGGAGTATACGGCCGTGGCAGGGTTCAGGGCATGCCAAGCTCGTTCAACCAGCTATACCGTCTCCAGGTACACTGTCCGGCCTCAAAT
The DNA here is from genome assembly GCA_000467715.1 of Hysterium pulicare CBS 123377. Classification (NCBI taxonomy): domain Eukaryota; kingdom Fungi; phylum Ascomycota; class Dothideomycetes; order Hysteriales; family Hysteriaceae; genus Hysterium; species Hysterium pulicare. The sequence continues at coordinate 68,095 of AJFK01000981.1, forward strand.
AAAAACATGGATCTTTGTGGTGAAATTCATCGGCATAATGCCGTCTGGACTGTTTTTTTCCTGCACCTCAAAACGTAGCCACCTCTCTTGTCGATTTTGGAGATACGTGTACGATAGCAACGGGATCCGGAGATGGTAACGGTGACTCTGCAAGCGATTTTTTAGGGATGGCCGGCATCGGCTGAATCCCTCTCCTTATTGGGGGAACACCACACAGTCGACGAACTAGGGGGCGGAGAAAAGGGATCGAAGCTGATATGATACCAGCGTGCTGCTCAACTTGTCCCCATATGAGTAGATATCCCGAATTGTTGAGTTCTCCTTTGAAACTCGATGACCAGAGTTTCAAAATCCAAATTCGAATTGCCGAGGCAATGATGGCGATGATGCCGATCGAGAAAATGCCAACGAGCGCGATTCTTCGTTTCATAGGCATGCTGTGGAGATTCAGCAAGAAGGGTATAGGAAGGATCCAGATTATAAGGTCGGTGAGGAAGTTGAACCCTGCGTGGAGATACCAGAGAATAATGGTTGGGAAACATTTCGCAGGGATTGGATGAGGAGTGAAGCTAGACATGAAAATCTTTACAGAGAATGCATTGGATGGCGGTATGCAATTCGCAACGCTCAGAACGATCAAGCCGGAGGTGATAAAAATCAAACCGGCCATAGTGAAGCGGACAAAGCGGCGAAACACGATGTGAGCAGATCCAAGGTAGTCGTAGAATAGGAGAATGGAGAACTTGATTAGAAACAAATCGAGGAGTAAGTTGATGCGATAGATCCACCACGTCAGTAGCTGGCCCCTGATAAAATCGAGGATCTCTTGATGACTCTGAATGATGATTAGCAAGGCCAAGTTGAGATATATATGGTACCATCTTACTTGACCTTCAGTAAACGTCGAATAGTGAACTTGGTACAAATTTAGGACGGCTGAACTCCAGCAGCATAGCTTTGAAGATGGTCAGAAATATCATGAATGGACAGGGCAGTATCAAAACCCACCACGGCTGCCAGCATCACATAGTCTGAGGAAGTGGTGGTGCCGACCAAGTAATATCGACTGTACAGCCTTTGAAAGAAAACACTGTTAGTCCATGACCAAGATAGACGAAGGCTGGTCTTATCGTACCTCAAGCTCACAATGACCGTCGAGAAGCTGGTCAAAGCGAAGGCGGTGGCCACCGCAGCAGGTCCATGAGTTGACATGATCAACGGCAAAAGATATGGGAAATGGATGTGATCGTAGCTGGCTTCAACAACAGAGATCAGGAACTGGCAGTCATTGAACTAAAGGAAGAGTGGGTTGGTAGCAAGACGAAGGTTGGATTCAACCCAGCTTTTCGCTTCCAAGGTGACGGAGCGCAAAGACCATTTATTGTACCAGGGAGGAGTGATAAGCAGCTGGCTTGCATGGATGATAGTTGGTCCGAGGTCGACAGTGCGACGGCGGTGGAGTGCGGGAGGCTGGTGAAGGTGCAACTCCAATCTTGATCAGAACGGAGACAGCAGAAGAGGGCCACAATATTCGCATTCCTGGGCCAGAGGCTTGGCCCGTCAATCTGTCTTCGCAGATATGAATCTGCGAGAGTCAGAGCTTGACAGCATTTCCCATCCCATGATCACTTCCCCGCATTTGTGGTACAATATATTCGCGTATGTTGTGCTTCCTGTCGGGCTTCGTCCATGATGCTATTGGACTGTGCTGGCTAAATCTCTCCTCGTTGAAGGCCAGAGGGGTCTCTTCGCAGACACATCCTGGGCGCATAAGCGTTTCAGCCGCCGTACCGAGATCTGTTATACCTGAACTATCTTTTAACCTGCCAATCATGGCGGCAGACAGCCCATTATGCCTATGTCCTGAATTGACCCTGCTCTTGTCTTAGTATCTTTGTATTAATGTCTGGACTCGCCAACTCCAAATCAACATTACGCGCCAATCTCCCCGCAGAGGATAATACCACGGAGATGACCGTGCTGGCGTGGCTCCTGTCTCCAGAACCAGGCCTTCGTACCGTGAGGAGGGAGTCTCGTATGCTGACATGCACAACAGTAGAACCGCAATGGCGCAAGATGGCTTGTGACTGCGCTGAGAGGATTCCACTTTCCAGAGCTATTGTCGCTAAGCTATTCAGGGTTGACGTGCCCCTGTTGCGGATCTCGGTGCTGCGCACGAAGGGTATTACGGGTTGTATATGATGACGAACACGTCGGAGAGAACTGTCTGGGGAAACAATATCAGTGAATGTATTATTAGGAGACGTCGGCAGTGTCCTGTCGGCTTTTGTGCACTTGGGACGACTCCTCCACCACCTTGCCGTATGGGGTTAGAGGATCACATCACATCTGCATTTTATATAAGCTTCTTCGTGGTTACTGTATTATAAACATCGAAAAGGCTGCCAGGCTGGGGTAGCCCTTCAATTCGGATCTTCTTCAAGTCGTCCGAGGACTGACATTAGAAAAACATCGGTTGCCCGAGCGAGAGGTTGTTGCTTGACGAGAATTCGGCATTCGGGGATCATGGTGGTTTTGACAGTACTCATGAAGGACCAGTATGAGGGTGTTGAATACCCCCCTAGGTATCAAGATATTCTTGGTGATGTCTCGTTGTCAAAGTATCATCACACATTCCGCGCTACCTAGGTACCTGTCGTTCCCCTCTCCAGTTTGGAAGCCAAGTGTACGCTTTTCCATACATACTTTTGAGTGAGACATTTTACAGGCTTATGTATGTTGGATCGGAACCGAATTTCACCTGAAGATGGTGCAGTTGGTGCAGTGGACAAACCAAGGTACGAGGTGAATATTGCCTCTTATTCTGACCTAAGAATGCTGGAATAAATCCTGAGGTGAACGAGCTCTGTGAAATCATGCGAAAGGCGCTTCTGCCAGCATACGCCACCTTCAACATCACAAAGATACAAGTCTGATGTTAGTTCATAAAAGAATATAAGCATGTTTCACACCATTGTCTCTTTTCTTATCATCCAAGTATAGCAATTATTCTTTCTGAGGCGAACTGCACTCATTTCATGTCCCAAAATGCAACTCTTCTCCTCTCACCAGACTAACATTCAGAAATGTCAACATCCCAAGGGGGCAAGTGAAAGAATCGAAGGAGTACCTGCGTAGAGCGACCGGGGTTCCGGCTGCACGTGAGGTCTTGGCGTGAATGAATTCCCCATCTAACGAAGCCTCATTCGCATTATGAGAGAGGATGTTGGCTTTGTAAGTCCAAGTCTTTCGCACACGATGTCGCCGGCGATCAATAGGAGTGGAACATCACAAGATGCATCTGATGAGCGTGGCGTTGTGGGCCACGCGAGCAGTGATGCAAAGCCAAGCTTTCAGTCAGATGAGACGCTCTGCTGGCTATGCTCTGCTGGCTATGCTCTGCAACATTCAACTCCGGCAGCGGTGAACATCGCCATCTTCACACCTAAAGATGCCCTCTCTCCAGCATTGAATGCCATTTCGCCTCAGACCATGGTTTCGCGCTTCCAAGACCCACAGAACCACCCTCCGCCGATCACCGCTAGTTCCGAATGCTACTCTCGCCGCGATCATACCAGCTCTCGCAAATCCCTGACGAGGGGTCCTCGGAACAAAGTCCGTCTTACTTTCTATTAGCATCGTCGCGAAAAGAGCAGCTTTATGAAGAGCAGCGGGCTCGAAGGATGCTCCTCATTCACCAGACTGGGACCGTGAAAGTGGGAGAAGTCGTTCGGTCAGTAGCCGTGGTGTTTGGTCCTCCCAACCGAGGAATCTTATATTGACAAGCTGCAGGTACACTGTTACATACACACCCTCAGAAGATCGCATACTACCCTCTCCGTCCCACCTCCACGTCAAGATCAGGAACACTTCCGCAATCCCGCTTCGGGCCGCATACCTCCATGGACCCTACAATATTCACGTCGCTGCCTATCCGTCCACCTTCAACCCTAATCACAAAGTAGAAGCCCCGAAGAAGGAGGGAATACCGGAATTCGAACCAAATCTGAAAGCGGGCGGCTCTTGGAATGCAAAGCTTGTTGTCCCAGAAGACATAAGAGAGGCCGGCGGAAAGACAAATCTAAAGCGCACGGCTAATGGAGATCGAAAGAGTGCTACATGGATTGTTGAAATAGCCTCCCAGATCATATTCTCGGAATCAGCTTCTGTGAGCTATGAGCTCCTGGTTGCGCGGGATGAGAGGTCCCTTGATCTAGGGTTCACGGCCATCACCGGAAACAATTATGGTACCCCGGGGCAGGTCCATGATCATCAGCAAGGGAATCGCGCACATGTTTCAAAACACCCTGCGCAACCGAAAGGCGTATATTCAAAGGCCGTTAGACTAGTGGTCGACGACACTACCAGTCTATGGGACAAGCCTGCTCTGCCTCAGTGGAATGATGATCATGTAGCTGAAAGATCCTCGACCGGAAGCCATAGAAACACTCACACAGATCCTGATAAAAGGGCGGAGACAAGGACACAAAAGAAGATACATCTCGTGATTCTGACTCATGGCTTGCACAGCAATCTTGGTGCAGATATGTTGTATCTAAAAGAAAGTATCGACGCAACTGCCAAGCAAGCTCGAGAAGATCGAAGGAAGCATCAAGCCTCCAGTAAGGACGGCCCCCGCTCGGATGCAGGCTCGAAATCTCCCTCTGCTCAAGTGGAGGAATCCCAAGCCTCAACTGCTCCACTTTCCGGCGGCCAGGAGAGTATACCCGACGACGTTGAAGATGATGACGAAGAGGAAGTTGTAGTTCGGGGGTTTTCAGACAATGTAATCCGCACAGAGAAAGGCATTCAGTATCTTGGTAAGCGACTTGCGAAATATGTTCTGAAACTTACATACCCTGATCAGCCTTATCTACCCGTCAAAAAGTCTATGAGCCGAAAGCTTTCAAATACCTTCTCGGTAGCAAAAGATAAGCCTGATGAGGGCTTACCGTCTCATGCTGGCAGTAGCATTCATCGTCAAGAGGACTTGGGGCTCAAGCGAGCGTACAAGTATACGAGTATCAGTTTCGTTGGTCATTCTCTGGGTGGTCTAGTGCAAACTTATGCAATTGCCTACATACATAAACACTCCCCGCAATTCTTTCAAAACATCAAACCCATCAATTTCATCGCCATGGCCTCCCCTTTCCTCGGCTTGAGCAACGAAAACCCAATGTACATCAAGTTCGCCCTCGATTTTGGATTAGTCGGACGAACTGGACAAGATCTCGGATTAACATGGAGACCTCCCACTCTTGCGAGGAGCGGGTGGACTGCGATGGTCAGTGGCCTCGGCGCGCAGGCCCCGAAAGATCAATCGCACGAAGATCCAGGAGTAAAACCGCTTTTGAGGATTCTGCCTAGCGGGCCTGCCCATTTGGTCCTGAGGATGTTTCGAAACAGGACTGTATACTCTAACGTAGTCAACGATGGAATTGTTCCTCTCCGCACCAGCTGTCTGCTTTTCTTAGACTGGAGAGGACTTGGGAGAGTTATGAAGGCACGGCGGGGGAACGGCTTGATTGGAACTGTCGCCGGCTGGGGCTGGGATCAACTGACTGGCCAGAACACGTCACCAAATCCCTCGAAGATTACGTTTTCTGAAGATGAAAACGAAGGGATCGATTCGCCATCCTCCAATGGCGATGACTCCAAGGTTCCCCAGCCAGGAGTTGATGTGACTAACGAGGATGACGAAGCGCAAGCCGCCCTCGAGCCTCAAGCGCATCAATTCTTAGATAGTCAACACCACTCTCCAGATGAGCAGTCTACGAACTCCAATACTAGTCAATCGACGAACACGCTATCCACGTTTTGGAATTACATTCGACCATCGGGGAAGCACACGAGTAAAGATAAAAAGATGTTCAAACGAAGTCAGACCATCCAAAATGAACGTGGAGAGTCTGGTAACTCTTTACCGTCTGAGACAACTTCGCCGCAGACTGCTGAGCAGCCACGGAAGAGGCCTCCCGCAACTAGAGGGGATTCGATCCTTGACGATCCCACCAACCATATGGCTCCGCCCAAAACTACCATCTTTGAGTCAGCCGGGGACCTACTTAGTCCTCCCGTCCCACCTAGATCCTGGATCATTGACCCATCTACGCGGTCAAGGACAATATTCCACGACCGAGTCTATCATCCAGAGGATATTCCACCCCCACCGGCTAAGCGGCCGGTCAAGCACAGCCGCTCCTTCTCGAGTGATGGCAGCGTGAGTTCTCACGGCAATGAGCAGAGCAGAGAAGAGCCTGGTGGCATGCGAGTAGAGGAGAAGATTGCTCGGGCTTATCATAAGGACTTATCGTGGCGTAAAGTTCTTGTTCGTCTCGAACCAGATGCTCACAACAATATCGTCGTGAGGCGTATGTTTGGCAACGCTTATGGGTGGCCGGTTATCAAACATTTGTGCGACACTCATTTTGGGGACAATTATGCCGCTACTACCCGTGATGAGGATGAGCCTGCCATTGACAGAGCGAAGGCAGTTGACAAACCAGTAAAGGAAGATGGAGAGGAGGTCAAAGGCCAAAACGACCCCCAGCCGCCGCTTGAGCGAACAGCTAGTGAGATGAGAGAAGTTGCCGATGAGCTTACTCCATTGAAGAACCAATTGGATGCGCAGGGCCGCCTACACACAGCTGGTTCAACTAGTAGTCACAGCAAAGACTCGACCATGTGGGACGATTCATACTTTGATGGAACATCAGATGATGAAGACGACGAATTAGATGGCCGAAACGCGATACAAAAGTTCCTCCAGCTTCAGCCCCCGAAAAGCAACAGAAGACCTGGCCAAGGGTCGAGCGACGATGAAAGTCGTGTTGGGACAACTGAAGCTGAGATTGCGGACTTCCTGTCAAGCTCTCCCATAGAAGTGCATAGAGGCCTTGGTGCTTCCCCAAGCAAGATCCTCTCGCCTTCTTCCCCACGAAACGCTGATTCACTTGAATCAATGGGAGGCGCACATGGCAAACGGGCAGTATCTAGTCCACCACAGGCTCCGCAGGCAACGGGAAGTACCAGCGAGGTCGGCCTTCGGAAGTCTTTGGAGCTCAACTCTCCTGCATCGCAAGATCGCCGCAAGAGGAGTGGTAGTAGTGGAGTGACGGAGCAGGTGGCGCGTTTAAGCTTTTCGAAAGACGGGACCCAGTGATGAGTTTCTTTCTTTCCTGTGATAGAGGGCTGACACCAGCTTTTGTTTAGCCTTATGTTAAGATTTCTATTCATGTTTGTTTTGGTATGAGCGAGGCATCTTGAGTGGTGTTGAGTGAAGAGCATAGCGAAGGAGTCAGTGGAAAGAACAGAATCAAGGCGATCGTAGCAATACCCTAGAATGATTTGGTTTGTATACATCAACTATTAGATCTAATCATTTCCATCTTTCGTCTCTTTATATTCAGATACATCAACGTCTTCACGTCTTCCCGGTCTGGGGTGTTCCCCATGTGATATCTCGCCAGTCACTTCACCGTAAGATCCCTTCCCAAAGACACTTCACATGCAACAGTTCACCATTCACCTCTTCTTTTCACATTGCACCACGCCACTGTTCGCTACCGCCTGCCGCACACGCCATGTTTTTCGTCGACCTTATTCCGACCGCTCTTCCTCACCTCCTCCGCTTGATCCTCACATCCAACGCCGACCTCTCTGTCAACAACGATCACTCACTCTCACACTTATTGTCGTACAGCTCATTGAATCAACTTGCTAATATGGCCAAGAGTAGTCTCTATCAGTTGTTTGGACGCAATAAGAGCACGCCCAATTTTACCTCACCTCCGGGTCACGACAGTCATGATCATGATGAAGTTCCTCCACTTCCGACTTCGAATTTCACCCTTCGTGGGTCTAGACCCTTACGAACTGGCAATCTGCTACGTTCTGCTAGCGTCGTGAATCTTGCAGCGGAAAATTCAACAGGTGAGCTCGACGTCTCAGTGAAGGCACTGATATCGTTGGGAATGAATTCACCGCTAATTCCTCAATTATAGCGGCTGCGGATACGAACGGCCCTTCATCTACGTCGACGCTTATAGCACCTAAGCCAGAACCCTCAACCACAACGCCCAGCGTGTGGGAGAGACTGCGAAAGAGGATGCCACATCGAAAGGCCAGCAAACCGACCCCGCCCCGTTTGGAGATATCTGCACCCATTGGCCCTGTGCGCCGGGTTGACTTCGCTGGGAATGAGGTTGACTTGCCTTCGACTGTACAGCTTTCTCGTAAAGTGGTCACTACTTCACCTATTCCCACGCCTACGCTGCCCCGTTTGGAAATCTCTGGTCCGGTTGGTCCACCGCGTCGGCTTGATTATGATGGAAATGAGTTGGACACTAGAATCCCTTCAGTCGTACAGCCTACACAGAATGCCCTCGATTCACATACTCCCACACCTATCGCCCCCGAACCAGGATCGACGACTGCGACATCTGATCTGGACGACAAGGAGCTGCAAGATAAGGGTCAAGAGCAAAAGCTACCCCAGACGACCACCAGCCAGGAGACCTTATTCGGCTACCCGATCTATTCACCCCTCGACCAGATACGCTCAATTCACTCCCTCGACAACGAGTCCAACCAGGCCCCTGAGACCCTATCCCCTCCAGCACCCCATCCGAAACCCGAGCCGTCTGCCCTTCGACTCGCCTTGGGGAAGGTTGTACCCTCTGTTCTAGACCCAATTGACAGAATCAAAGATAAAGAGGAAGTGTCTCTTTCCGAGGCACAACCGACCAGCCTTCAGGTTGTGAAGGGGTCTGAGATCAGGACGGTGGGCACAGAGGCGGAGAAGAAGGCGGCCCGACGCCGCGTCACCGTCTACGCGCCGAGCCCTCTTCCCAGGGTCGGGGAAGAGGGCTCGGAGGATGATGGGGATGATGAGGATGATGAGGGAGGAGAGGTTGTTGGTGATGTCTTAGGACATCTTAGGGAGCTCTCCATGTTAGCTTCAAATGGTTGTTTTTGATTAGATATGGCTGGGTGGGTTGGGTGGATTGGGGACTTCTTGTTTCTGGATAGACACTTCTTGCCAGTTGCACGAGCTATGGGCAGTTGGCTTGTAGCTCTACCTCACTACCCTGGATATGCATGGAGGTAAAAAGGGTTTTCTATTTTCTTATGTACTAGTATCTAGCTTGCTTTCAATGAAACTCTCTCAGCCTCTAGATAAGAACTTCTTGACATTTGCACGTGCTATGGAGAGTCAACCCACACCTTTAATAGAGTAGCCTAGATCTAGATAAGGTGGAAAAGGCTTATCTATTTTCTAGTCTACCTATATCTAGCTTTCCCTTATTTGAATACTCTTAACTCGCAATCACGACCTCACCTGCCATAAATCCATAATGGCTAAGTCTCCTAGCTCCTTTTCCAGCACTCTTATCTATTCACAGTAGTTAAAAGACTTTTCTTTTTCTATAGTATAGTTATGTAGATATGGATAAGTGTACATTGCCTCAGCTCTTTATTCCAACTCTACCTAACATAACTTTATTATACTAAAGGCTCACAAATCATTCTCTACCACTCTTATCTATCTATAATAGCTAAAGAGCTTCTGCTTTTCTAAAGTTTAGTTATATAGGTATCTATAAATTCACACACTCCCGGCTCTCCATGCTGACTCTACCTAATGTAAGTCTGTGGCGGTAACATCTCCTTAATAAATTCTCAGCACTCTAACCTATCTACAATCGTCAAAGAGCTTCCTCTTTCTTAAAGCTCAGTCATGCTAAGACATGCGACTTTGCATACTTCTCAACTATGCATCCCGACCCTACCTAACATTAATTTGTGGTGGTGAAATCTCCTCAATCATTTCTCAGCACTCTCATCCGTGTGTACCGGTCAAAAGGCTTTCTCTTTTCTATAGACTCACCAGCAGACATATATGAATTTATACACTCCTCAACTCTGCATCACGACTCCACCTAACATTAAGCCATAACGGTAAAGTCTTATAGCCTCTTTTCCAGCTCTCTAATCTATCTATCCTAGCTGAAGATAAGTAAGTTCGTGAAGAATGTGTATGTGAGAAATGGGGGTTGAGAAGGTGTCGGGATACTAATGCTGCTGCTTGATGACAGCTTGGAGAGCTCTAACAATGGTAGTGGAAATAATGATGGACGTTGGTTCTTTGGCTGGGAGAAGGAAGAAAATAAGGAGTCTAAAGGAGGGGAAAGGCTCTGAAAGCTGTAAGAAAGAGCATTGAGATAAGTATGAAGAGGAAGAGGGAGACTACGATGCTCATAGTTTGAAGAGGGTGGGGGGTTTTTGTGCTCTTACCATCTCATGGTGAACGTATGGTCGAAGACGAAAACGAAAACACCATCGGCTAAGTCGTGAAGGCAATCCTGAGAAGTTTGTCGGCCGTACTATTGGTTAAGCCGGATACATTCTTGATAAGAAAGGTACCGTTGTCAGACACGCTAGGGAGAACGTGAGAATGAGTTGAATGAGAGAAGGGAGAGGAGGAGGGGATGTGAAGACCCATTTCCTTAATATGACAGAAATATAGATATAGAATCAGTTATATAGACATACATAAATCTATACACTCTTGGCTCTCTATTCGGACTTCATAAAACATTAATCTATAATAATAAAACCTCCCAAATCCCTTTCTACCTCTCTAATCTACCCAGCCCAGCCAAAATCTTACTCTAAAATCCCACATCTTACTTCTTAAAAAACCTATTACTAGTCAACAAGCCCACAGCATCATCGTCCCTAACCTCAACCCCCACCAACCCCGTATCCTCCAAGGAGTTCACCCTACCCTCCACTTCCTCCCCCTTCCGTCCAATAATCCCCTTCCACAACCCCACCACATCCTCATCCAACAAACTCCGAATCCAAAGTCCCTTCCTCAACCTCTCCAAGACATCCTCACAATCCCCCGCACCGATACCCGCGTCCTCGGCAAACACAACCTCGCAATACTGAGCGAAGAAGTCCCATTCTCCCGACCCCTGCGCCGCCAAGGCGCCCATGGTCAATGTCCAGAGAAGGAGGTCAGGCGATTTGCTCCAGCGGAAAATACTTGTTTTCTTGAGGGCGTCGCGCAGACGACGGAGGATTGTGAAAGTCATGGAGCGGTAGCTGTGGTCGGCTGGTTGGGAGATGCGGACGATGAAGATGAGGAGGGCGAGACAGATGCATTGATCTAGAGAGTTTGCCGAGATGGTCGAGGAAGATGTGGAGGCGATTGTTGAGGGGGTGGTTTCTCTGCCGCTCTCATTGCTGCTGGATCCGCGGTCATACCAGTCGAAGAGTCTGTATTCGAGGAGACAGGCGTGCTTCTGGAGGTCGAGGGGGTCGAGCGGACAGATGGCTTTGTCGAAAAAGCGCGTCATGTCCGAGGTGAAGGAGATTATGTCGGGGATGATGTCGAGGAGATCGACGTCGAGTTTTAGATCTCGGAATTGGCGTAGGATGCGGTTTGCGGAGGGGCGGGCTCGGGAAGAGGTGGAGTATTTGAAAGGGAGGCCGTTCATGTCGATGAGAGTAGTGTAGGGTTGGTGGAAGGAAGCGACGGAGTGTGCGATGGCATGCCTATGAAAGAGGGTTAGTAGAGAACTTGGAGATGATTATGATATAAGATGGAGAAAGAAATCAAGTGCTTTTAAACACCCTCCGTGTTGATGTGGCTAGGAGGGTGAGATGAGGGCATCATCTGCTCCATTGGCACCCGAAGGGCATTAGAAGCAATCATATCATGCGTCTATGAAAGAGGAAACCCTTGGCAGATACAGCGAAACCGGAGGAAACTCGTTTATGGTCTTCCGCTTGTTGCTAGCTATATGTAAGGGCTGGTAGTAGAAGAGAAGTGTAGGTGTAGCATTTACAAGACGGCGGAGTATTAGAGACCAAGCAAGAGAAAGAGAGAAAGTGCACAAGAAGCTTACATTAATATGAATACTTGCAGACACCGGTTAGAACCTAGTGCGGCCAAGCCTCCTCGTTGCTGGATCATAGTGCGGAGACCATTGAGGTGCATCATCCTCTGGGTTTCGTTCCACGTAGCATCGTCACGAGAAGCCCCGGAAGTTGGAGACAGCATGCTCTCTTCAATGCACAGAAGCATGAAAACTGCTGCCAAATTGTTGTCTTCAATGCTTGTCTGGGCATTTGAAAGATTGACGTTGATCTCAGAGATGGCTCGCGCCTTATACGAAAATACATCCTCGATACTACTCGCACCCATAGCATATAGATGAAGAGCAGCAGAGCAGAGGACCGCATATGTGAATGGTGCCCCGCTCGAGCTGTCACGGAGGGCCGTTGCTAGCCATTCATTGGTTGCAATTTTCGATGACTGTCGAATATCCACTGGTATCAAGCGAGGAGAGATGATACCAACAACTACAATGCTCTTTTAGCTCCCAGTCTTGCGCATTTAGCTAAGTAATCGTGACGGAGGAGCTTGGCTTACAGTGGTCAATAAGAGCACTCGTCTTCGAGTCCGTCCTCACTGCTAACGAATCAAAGGGATCCAAAACGCCAACAGCGAAATTATCCTGTCCGAGGCCGCTTAACGGAAGGATCGACTCTGCATGTAACTGTCCACAGATTTCACCGTTGCAATCTCGTAACCTGCAGACCTTCGCGTCAAGGTTGCTTTGCGAGTAGACGATTCGATACCGGTTCTGAACGACTGACCCAGCTGGTTGAACCCCTGCTTCCTGCATCTGCAACCTCTCCTTGTCGTCGGGAGAGTATTCAAACCACGGTGTATCATCCCCGCCATCTTGGATGCGAGAGTACTTTGTTCCTCGCCTTGTCTCGGCATCTGCCGTCACTTTACGCGTAGACCATGGCCGATGTCTTCGAGCCTGGTGCATTACAAAAGAACGAACAGCCTTATTTGGTTTCAAGGACCCCTGAGGCATATGCGAGGAGTCAATAAACATAAATGACTTCTCCTTGCGGGCCGGGCGTTTTGCAGGCCTGCCATTCCGGCCATTATCTTGGCTATTAGATTCCATGAGTGCATACTGATATTTTGATGCCGTATGGAAAGGCTTGGCAAAGGGACCAGGCCAAGCAATAATGAGAAGATTCGAAAATCAAAACCAGCGGCAAGGGTAATGTGCGGAGAATGCCCAACGAGGACAATGGTATGTGGTAGGTCGAGTCTCTGAGGTACATTTAACAGTCGGTGCAGAACGAGCTAACTGAACGAGCTAATTAACATTTACCTGAACAGGTTAGCACATCGGAAATAAAACGGAAGGTTAAGCTTTGTTTCTTACTAGCCGTACGCCTTGAATCGTTTCAACCCCCTCTCAGCTTAAAGTCAGTGCCTTGTTTCCTTCGATTCGTCTTTCATTGGTTGGTATTTTTGGCGATTCCTACTATAACCTCGTTATCGTCAGCATTCTCTCGAGCTTCGCTCGAAGCTTATCAGCAATAAGCCTTGAACATGGAAGCTTCGGCGTGCTCATGGAAGTAGTAACGTACCCGTTCTCTCTCACTTGGTATATGCTATCCTGAGCAGTAGTTGCTGGCAAGACGAATCGCTCTCTCAGGCAGAGTCGATAGCCAAAGTGGGTTGTAGTTGCTTTTTTCCTCCAGAAAATTTGCTCGGAACCTGGATAACGCCCATTCGAAATCGTAGTGTGGTAATGAATATAGAGAAAAAACAAAGGACCTCTGTGCTCTCAATTTACATTCTACCTGGACGGGATCGATTCAGGGACGAGAATGCGGGTTATAGTCCATTCTGCAGATATCCTTACCTTTCTATAAGCATGTATGCCCACAAGTTGTCCTATTGCGGAGTGCATCATAATTTGGAATTCGACAGCACTGCCTCATTGCTACGCGTCTTCTTTGATATGAGGGGAGGACATGCACACCGACCTCGTATCCATCCGTGATCGATGAAGTCATACCAGGTATCTTTTGACGGGAACAACGGCTTTTCACATTGTCGCTGGGTGTACGCGCTGGTTACTCAATTGGATTCGATGGCGCAGAGAGACGAAGAGCTGCGGAAACCCAGAGAGCGTAAATGCTCGCAGATACGCTGACTGCGTCTACATGGGAGGTCGCTCAGATCCTGGGTTTTTTTTAGGCGCATACTTGAATCGGATTACTATTGATTGATGACAATAGCTGTAGAGTTGTGATTTCGAGATGCTCAACTGGGGTAGAATCAATCCAAAGAACACAACCTCCACTTTGACTTGTGACGCCATTCTTGGGGTGTCCTTTTGGACAGGCTCTTGGTGCAGTTTGAAAAAGTGCGTTAAAACCTAGCAACCATACAGTTATTCAGAGCATTAGTCTATGTTAAGCTGCGGTAGCCCTGTACGATGTTTAATAATCACTCAATTCGGTATACCAGGAATGAAAAGCTTAAGTCTTTAGTGCATTCCAACTATGAACTGATGATAGGCATTGCATTCAGTCTATCTATGAATTAGCTTTGGATGACTGGCTGTGTGGCTTGTCGTTAGGCGTTTGTCAAACATCCATCGTCTTGATATTTTTTCTAACACATGGGCTTTTTCTTCTTCGCAATAATCATAGCCCTACTGGCAGCAGAGTCTGAAATGCTGGTACCCTGGGAAGTCTGAGCCGAGCAAATAGATGATGCTCCCGTTGTAAGGTCTTTGAGTCAACACGTCACGCTTTCTTAATACGCAGGGTCTTTTGATGTTGAGTAGTACTCCTTGCCAAGTTTCAGACGTGAAGGATTCTGTGACTCTGGTAGGCGAACGTGAAGCTATCGTGCCTCGTAATATGCAGAGGATTGCAAATAGGGACTTAAGCTAACGGCCGGTTCATCTCTTTGCATTTGCGGGAATGCTGAATCCTCTTGTCAGGAAATCGGTGCTCTTTCCAGCTTTCGAATCACTGGTGGAGAACAAGCCCTTGACGTTCTCATTCTGTTCCACCTTCCGCCGCTTGTTGCGTGCTTGTTGCTCTTCTAGGACTTTGGCAGTGAGTGAGGCAGTTGCTGCATTTTTAATGCCGTTGTTGACAGTATTAGGAGCGGGACTCGGTTTCGCTGCCCTGTCAGCCTTCTTTTGTCCTTCAGACTCGCTTTTGACTTTGGGTAGTGCCGAAGGCCCGTTGCCTGCGGTTGCTACTTCGTTCTCGCCATTCTTCTTTCTCTTCTTGCTGCCGGATGCCTTCTTAAGCGAATGCGCGAGTCCCTTCTCCTTCAAGGTCTTTATCCGCAATAATAGCCTTGCGATATCAGTAGGGATGGTTGAAAGGATAGGAATAATGTCATTCTCAGCGTATGGCTCGTTGCACTAAAGATAGCCAACCGTTAGTGCTGGTTCTCTTTCACTTTTCCACATTAGCCCTTTGCACGTACCTGTAGGCAGACTTCACCCGAGACCTCCTTGACAACACTCCCCGCGAATGCATGCCCACACGGCACCAGATAAACGGCCTTTGCACCGGGTCCCAGCTCCCGGTTCGTAATCGGACAGATCCACTTCTCGGTTCTTCCCGTGCCACCATTCGCCCTTCCCTCCTTGCTCTCTGCGCCACTATCGACCTCAAATTGCACCTCAACGACATCCTTCAAGCTCTTCACTCTCCCCTCCAGGACCTTTTCCGCCTCGACCTTCTGAGCGTCATCGTCTGATGGGATCAGGTATTCCAGTATAGAGTCTTTATTGTAAAGTTTGCCTGAGGAGTCAGAAACTACAGGACGCGCAAGAGGCTTGCGGGTAAGAGGATCGTTGCTCCAGGCATATTCTTGTTGCTCATTCTGCGTTTCCTTGAGTTGTGTCGTTGTGAGGGCGCGCGCAGCCTCTTTCACGAGTTCGCGACGAGTAGGAATACTGCCTCCATCGTTTCCCATGATGCTGGCTTCTGTGGTGTTCTGGTTGTAAAGTGGTTGTGGCGATTGGACTGAGTTGCGGAGAGAAGTAGAAACCTCCGAGGCGCTTGGCAACAGATAATGCACGGACCTTTAGTCACATGTTTGGCCATGTCTGGAAAGATGCGTTGGCAAGCTCCCTGAACGTTGACTTGAGCATGTCTCGAGTCCCTCGAACTGTAGAAGAGAGGCGAGAGTCACGCTGGGTAAGGTCAAGTACAGCGATCTCAAGTCGGCTCACGATTATCGCAAGAAAGGCTCAAACTTCATATATGGAGACACGAGCTTTCATTATTCACATCCATCACAAGACGTTATGGCGCATAAGTTCCTTGCAAAGGCTCTCACCCAAGCGGTTCGGATCCTTTTGAACCAATGTTTCACTGGCGCAATGACTGCACATGGCCCAGACGAACATGACTTCAGGGGTGGAATGGTTGTACATTCAGATGTGGAACGGAATCTGTCCAAGCCCATTTCTATCGAAGTTCAGAATTGCACCGCAGTGTGTATAGCTTTTGCGAGGGCTAATAGTCCCTTCTACTCCTCATCGTCCTCGTCTTCGTCCTCAACAACAGGGACGGGCTCTTCGGCCGCGGTAGGTTTGACCTTTCTTGACTTTTCAGCCCCAGGGGGTTTACTCGGCTTGGTAGCTCCGGGCGCAGTCTCCTCTTCCCCTTCCCCTTCTTCCTCCTCCTCCTCCTCCTCCTCCTCCTCGGGCTCTTCTTCCTCTTCGTCGTCATCAGGCTTTGTTACCTTCCTTTTCTTGGCTTTGGGTGCTGTGCAGAATATGAGTGACTTTAGTTGGGTAACATGCCGCGCTTAGATTCTACCTGGAGCCTCCTCTTCCTCTGACTCTTCGTCATATTCTTCAGAGCCCTCGGACTCATACCTGTTCGGGCATGTGTGGTCAGCCTCGGGAACATGGGCCATGGCAACAATCAAAAGGCAATGGAAGGGAATCCAGCGCTTCAGATCCAGCAATGTACGGCAAAGAAGAACAAGTAGGTAGAAGATGTTGGCGAAAACAAGGAAGATTTCTAACATAAGCAGACAAGGCTGAAATGCATCCCTCGGTCCAAGGACACAGGAGGAAATTGACCGCGCAGCAAGATCACAACACAGGCATGGAAAGAGAGCACTCGAAATCAGATATCAAACAAGACGCGACCGCAATTGACAATGGCAAGCTTCTTTGCGACGAGAAGGGGTGCAGTTACATGACGTCAGGAGCTGAGAATGTACTGTACTTACTCTTCCTCCTCGTCGCTCTCGTCGGATGGGAGGGCCTGAAGCTCTTCCTCCACGTCAGCGTCCTGCTTTCTCTTGCGAGTAGACATTGTGTTGTGGGCGACAGGAATTGGATGCAAAGATGGGTGATGGTAAGAGGGAGGAGGCAGGGAGTGAGCTCTGGAGCTGGAGCTTGGAGCTGAAAGTGGGGTGGCTGGGAGGTGCGGAAAGCTGGGGGCAGAGGGCAGAAGGCAGAGGGAGCGGCAAAGGCAATCCGTTCTAAGAATGGAGACGGCACCAGCAGCGACCAACGTCAGGGCGCGCTGCGTTAGCGAGGGATAAGTTGTGCGTCAACAGCCAGTTCTGCAGGGCAGCACTACTGTCCCGTACGCAGCACCGGCAGTGCGATGGATGGATGATGGAAGCGAAAAGAGGGCGAAAGACATTTCTATAAGCGTTCAAACCTCCTTGGCACTGGTCTTGTAGAAGTCAATGAGGAGGACTGGATTTGATTATGATAGATTCCCACCTGTTGCTCAGCACCAAAGCGATGCGGTTGAAATGGGAGAAAGACAGAAAGCTGGAATCGAACAAGACCCCTCGGAACAAAGAATCGCCGCCCGGAGCGGGTTGCTAAGTTCTTGCGTGCCGGTTCACGCTTCACCCCGCTGTACCGCAGAACCGACTCAAAGCTCCAGCTTCACTACGAATTTTGACTCACCACTCTTGCGCATTCAACTGCCCAGCACCACCAATTCTCCTGTCTACATACAACTATCTTCTCGACCAATCATCAACGTGCAATGAGCGTTTTGCTACTTTCTTCTTCATTGCATTTCGAAGCCTTTTAGTCAACGCCTCGGCAAATATTTCACCTTCGAAATTTCACGCTGAAGCCTACAGCCATCCAAACCTCGTTTCGCCCAACTTACGCGCTATGAAGTGACGATGTCTGTTCCAAACGCTGCTCGCCGTCCTCGCGAGCGCCTCGCTTCGCTCAAGAACCCAACGCCTACGAGTTATTCGCCCTCTTTCTCTACACCGTCAACTACCGCCGCCAAATCCGCACCTCGAAAAGTGTCAAAGCCGAAACCTTGCTGCAACACCCCGGATATCCAAGAACACGATGGCATTAGAGTCTGTCTCAGTTGCGGTATGGTCTTCAATGAGAGCGAGATTGTATCAGAAGTCACTTTTGGGGAAACAGCAGCAGGTGCTGCTGTAGTGCAGGGCGCATTCGTTGGAGAAAACCAACGCCATGCGAATACAATGGGAGGTGGCCTCCGTGGGACTGGAGATGGTATGGGAAGCAGAGAGCAGACGGAAATGCATGGTCAGTGCTCGCTCTTGTCACCCCTCGTCAAGTACTCACCGCTAATGTTGCCATAGGACGGGACGAAATCAGAAAGCTTGCTGCAGCGCTTCATCTACCGACAATGGTCGAGGACCAAGGTTTTGGAATCTATAGACTCGCCATAAACCATAATTTCATCCAAGGGCGCCGGACCCGGATCGTTGCAGCCGTCTGTCTCTATGTTGCTTGTAGGCGAAATAGGGAAAACACAACATTGTTGATGGACTTAGCAGAGAAGATTCAGGTAGTTCAATTTCAGCCCACCTCTCTTGGAGTTGCCTAACCGTTCATCTAGGTCAATGTTTGGCGACTTGGAGAGGTGTACAAAGCCTTGACACGTGATCTATGGTTCGAGGAGCCAGGTGGATCGGGTGTGCACACCGTATTGGAAGTTGAACCACTCATACTCAAGTATGCTCGCAAACTCGAGTTCGGTGACATGACTTTCCAAGTAGCAACTGACGCTGTCAAACTCATCAAACGTATGAAGAGAGACTGGATGGTACAAGGCCGACAACCTGCTGGTCTTTGCGGCGCGTGTATCATCCTCGCAGCCCGCATGAACAACTTTCGGCGAACAGTTCGAGAAGTTGTTTACGTGGTTAAGGTTGCAGATACCACTGTCTTTAACCGTCTTATCGAGTTCAAGCGCCTTGAGAGTTCGGGATTGACCGTCGATCAATTTCGGAAGTATTCGGGGAGGCTCAAAGTGAAGGCACAACCGCCCTCGATCTATAAACGCCAGGAACGGGAGGACAAACGAAAACGAAAGCTCGCAGAGTTGGCGGGCGAGACCACAGAAGTCCTGGACGCTGCGGCTCAAGAGCCAAGCGGGCGAGCTACTTCAACAGCTCCTGATGATGGGCAAGCGCAACCAGTAGTGGCAGGGCCGAGCCAAGCATCAGGGATAAATGGCGAACCATCACAAGGCCTACGCCGTGACGCTGACGGCTTCCTTATTCCCGATCCACCCATCAATCCAAGCATCCTGGATGCGTCCAGTATGGAACATTTGGAAGTTTTGGCACAGGAGCATGAGGAAGAAGCATCTTCTACGAAAAAGCACCCCGCCAAACGCCGGAAGAAGGAGAAGCGAGCACCCATTGTCATTTCGGAAGAAGATCTCGAAATCGAAAATGAGCTCGAGGAAGAAATCGAAAATATCTTGCATGATCCGGAAGTTTGGTCGAACTCAGATCATCCAATGTTCTCGCGATCCGAAGCTCGTGCAAAGGCCTTGGCAAATGCTCTCCGCGGCCGCACCACAGTCAGCACCGCGGAAGACATTGAGGAAGAAGAGTTTGCGGATGATCCGGAAGTGATGAATTGCAGACTCAGTCCTGAAGAAGTTGCAATCAAGGAACGCATTTGGGTCACGCACAATGAAGATTGGCTACGCCAGCAACAAGCCAGATTACTTAAGAAGGAATTGGAAGAGGCCAGTGGTGGACCGAAGAAGAAACAGAGGAGAAGGAAACATCACCAGATGGGTGATGGCAGCGTTCTCGAGGGAACGGAAGCCGCGAGCCCTGTCGAGGCTGTCCAGAAGATGTTGGAGAGACGAGGCAAGTATTTCAGTTCCTTTATCAACTACGAGAAACTCCTCGGTATCTTGAACCCGGGTACGAGCAAACATGCGCAAAGCTCTTCCCCTAGCGGGAGCAGTCCACACACCAATGTTGAAGGCAACAGTCCAACATCTTCTGAGGGATCACCGGAGGCGGAAGTCGGACCAAGCAAGGCACCTCCGACGAGAGTTCCAAGAACTACGACGAGGAGAAATGCCACCTATTCGACCACGGTTCTCCCCACTCCTTCTACCTCCCAAGTCACGCAACCTTCTCAAACGGTCACCGCGCCACCTGCCGCAGAAGAAGAGCTCGAAGTCATCGTTGAAGAAGAAAACGAGCCGACGCCACCACAGATTCAGGAAGAGCTTCTTGAAGAAGATGACGATGATGATGCTGAGCAATTGGCTCACGGGTCTACCGACTATTATGGCGAAGAAGAAGTTGGATTCGACGACGAAGAAGATTATGCCGACGACTACTGATTGATTGATTAATGGATGCATAGATGCACCACCCTCTTGTAAGTTTAGCGATCCCCCTTCCCTTCCCAGACTTCCCATACTTCCCACTTCCCACTTCCCACTCTTTCCCATTCCTTGCAATTCAGGCATTAGCTATGGCGTTGTTTTATTTGGGCATTTACATTCATGGATTGGGCGTTTTCCATGCCAGGATATCCCGGAACTTTTATTTCCATGGAAAGGAAGTGCATTGGAGGGAGTCCCTTTCCTACTTGAAAACATTGACTCTCAGAAGAGAGACATATTCGTGGCGTTTATTGTCATGCCTGGTCAAGCATGTTTGGGGCATCCGGACGGATGAGATGGATCACATGTCGCATTCTACCTACTGTGGAGGGGCGACCATGCATATTGGTGGCCGTAGGAGGGAGACATTGTATTGGGGAAAACTTCCTGATCTCGAAGAGATCGTTCACTTCATGGATGTTATGGGCTGCATTCACTCTTGTTCTGAGGAGGGAATCCAAGTCGATAGGCTGGCATCTACGGTGGTGGCATTGTGGGTATGGTGGAGTAATTTCCGCTGGATATGTAATATGCAGAATGGAAACGGGTCTGCCGCTGCATTCGAGAGTCCGAAAGGCCTATGAGTCTGACATCCACATCCATTTAAAATTCCTACCATCCTATCTCACAAAGCCGTCGTTCCGGGGCGAATCCTCTTCGTACAGCCCTACTACTAGCCAGGAATTGAGATCCGAAAGAGGCATTCGGACAGTGATCAATATACGTCTTACGTCACGCATAGTTGACCAAGGACTACAGACGTTGGACTCTGTATTATAGTGCTTGTGTGAAGCTCTTGTAATGAAGTTGGTGAGCCATCAAGGTCCTCAACGCTTGGCAGAGTTCGATACTAGCTCCCCACCGGGCTTTGGAGAAACGAGATCTATTCCTCACCCGGTTTGACATCCCCTCATCTCCATGAGTGGAATGTTAGTCGAGAGTCCGATGCTTTCTTCTATTTCCTCGATGTAGAAAATATCGAAGCGCTTCCAAGAAGTGCAAAGCCAAGTCCCAATGTCTACTAGGACCAAATAGGAACATGATAGCCGGAATGGTACACAGGGGGTGCAGGAATTATTCGAGCACC